>PVJS01037161.1:0-20072 GCA_004027185.1 Glis glis
ATCATTGAATGTTGATGCTTTCTTAAATTATGCTTCAGACCCAGTTTATTCAATTGTACAATTTCTGTTGTGTGGCACTAGTAATTAGGATGTATCCAGCTCTGGAAGGCACTGAAGTTCTTTGGGTGAGCAACAAAGACACTCATACTCCTGAGTGCTGTGGCTGGCTCCTTAATTATACACCCAGATGGATCCTGCCGGAAACGGCCCCTTTTCTTAACCCAAGTTCAGGGACAAACCACTAGACAGGCTGCTGGCCAGGCCGGCCCAGTGGGCTCTGGGTCAGATGTGGCGTGGGCCTGGGCTGCGGAGCTGCCTCCTCTCCCTCCCTGGCAGAGGGCAAGGGCAGTGGGAGAGAAGCACCCGGCTATAAAACACTTTATGTTTGGTTTCCTTCTAAGGCAACCTGACTCGCTGGGTGCTCCAGCCCCCCAGTACCCGGGAAAGTTCAGCTCAAATCAGAAATGTGTGTATGTTTTTTTCTAAACCCCAACTGCCGACAGTCTAAATGATGCTGTCGCTTGGACTGAATCTCTTCGGGGCCAGTGGGAGTTTCCTCTTTCCATCTGGGGAGGAGAATGGAAGTCACTTAATGATCAGTTTTTTCTGCCCCAGGTTCCAGTATTACATCCCAGTGTTGTGAGCAAGCTTAACCTCCACTCCACCCCCGACGTGGAGCTGCTGAGAATTTTAAAGTCCCATTTGTCATCTCAAAGGACACGGCACTCCTACTCAATTTTGCCTCCCACCTTTTAGGCTGCAATTTTGCTCAATTTAGACACCCAGGGACGTCAGAGCAGGTTGGTCAGAATCCTAGAAAGCCACGGGCAGAAGGCAGCAGGCTAATAACTTTCTTTCACCAAGGAGGTAACAGGCCCAGAGATGGTAAACTGCCCAAGGCGACAGAGGGACCGGCACTAAACTTGAAGCCAGGCTGTCTGGAAGCAGAGGGCCCCATCCTCAGGGCCGTGTCCCCATCCTGCAGCCCCAGCTCCTGGGCTCAGAAGGGGCCACGTTGAAGTGCTCCCTGCAGGCCTCTGGCTCCCTGCAGGCCTCTGGCCAAGGCAGGGGCTTACTCTATGATCTTCTCCCTTCTTTACAGCCTCTCACAGCTTCTGTGCAGTGAGAAAGGAACCAGATGAGGCAGCCAAAAAAGAATCCTCCAGAAGCAGCAGGGGTTTAGGAACCAGGGTCTGGAACAGCGCTAGGGGCAGGTTTCCACATTCATGCAAGCTGCATCCCCATCTCACCTTCCCAGCTGCCTCCTCACATGGGCCAGTGTGGGTGCATCATTTAAAACCCCCATTTTAGCTGGGTGTGGTGGCACACGCCCATGATCCCAGTACTTGGGAGGCTGAGACAGGAGGCTCACAGGTTCGAGGCTAGTCTCAGCAACTTAGCAAGATCCTCAGCAATTTAGTGAAACTGTTTCAAGACAGAAAATAAAAAAGGGCCGGGGTGTGGCTCAGGTAGAATGCCCCTGGGTTCAATCCCCAGTACCACAAAAAAATAAAAATAAAATAAATAAAAAGGACTTTGGGGGTAGGCAGCGGGAGATGTAGCTCAGAAATAGAATGCCCCTGAACACAATTCCCAGAGACTTGGATTAAGGTCAAAGGGAAATTAATCTATGGTTTAAATTTTCTACATAAAGCATGGACATATTAATAGGCCAAGAGATTTGGTTAAAATGTGAGCTACCAATCCCCAAACTACTTAAGGCTGCCATAAGATGGGCCTATGGCACTTCCGGCTCCTCCATCTCCCCTGCTGTATTTGGAGCTCAGGTGGAATTCCATCTGAGGGAGGGATATCTCATTCAGGGAGCAAAAGGGATCGAAAGCTATGCAAGCTACAAACCTACACAGTTCGCAGTTAGAGATGAAAGGCTGCAGAAATGTTTATTGAATACAGTGCCAGGTTTATAAATAAAACTTATTTACAATTTCCATAGAGTTGGTCCCCCGTCAGAGAGGTGGTTAAATCTCCAAACAGCTTATCTCAAGAATTTACAGAAACGTTCAAGTACATCTCCTCTTCAAAGAGCCGTGGTGCAGGGCAACTTCGGTCACAAAAGAGCCACCACCATGTTTGCTACAGAAGTGTTTAATGAACAGTATAATAGACCTGGAGAAAGAACACACACTCTATCCATGCCACTACCTTCTCACTCCAAGGGATAGACAGCATCAATTTCTGTCTCCTACAGAACCTCAAGGGATTAAAAAAAGAAAATAGTAACTGCCAGCGAAGGGGATAGATTAAGACACATTAGTGGAAATCTAGTCACTGCCAAAAGGATAAATATATTTAGGATATACAATAAATAATTCAAATGGTTAAAATAATTGAATGAAGAGTAGACTTGACCAAATTTACATTCTTTGTTCAGGAAGAAGTTCCCAGGATGCTGAGGGGCTAGTAATATGCTATTTCTCTGATGTGACAGCAGCGCTAGGCCTACTGGACAGCCATTCATTACAATATTGTTACAAGTACAGTTGGACATGCATTTATAAAGAGAATATAAAAATATGTACAATAGCTCATCTTCAATGTGTTTAAGTTGCCCAAAGACACCAATTAAAGTGTGCAAAAATTTGTCAAAAAATCAGAAAAAGCCTTCCCTGGCAACAGTGCATCAAAAGCCCATCTGAAGTGTGGAGACCCACTGGCCTGTGCTCAACGCCTACCCGGAACAGATGGAGAACGAAACTATGAAAGGGTTTGCCAAGTACTCAGCAGTTTCTCATGGCAAGTCTCAGGCTAAAGCAGGATGCCAGTTAAACTAGTCACTTTATATATATAAATATATGTATATATTTATAGAGTAGTTAGAAGTAGGAGCAGGAGTTTACAGGAAGGTGCTACCCAACTTCAAGGGTACCACCACGATACCAAGCCCTTTCCTCCCAAACTCACGAAGACTGCTGACGCCCAACCCCTGGGCTGGTCATGCCCCTAAATGCCAGGGGAAAAGGCTACAGCGGACTCTGCCTCACCTCTGCTCCAAACCGAACGGCATTCCCTGGGGAGTAGGGTTTCTGGTTCCCATTCAGGATCCTGGCCACTCAAGAATCCTGTTTCAAAGGTAGTCTTTTAGGATAGGCTGTGGGACTGTTAAAATGGAGTCCGCCCAGCTTCTAGAAAGACTTGAAAGGGTAAGATAGGAGGTAAGTTTTAAAAACAAGTCACCCCCTAACTCCCTGTGAAACTACCAAGAGGTCATGACCACAGGCCTGATACTGGATCAACAATCGGGTTATTTGACCTCCCTACAAGAAACATCCAGGTTATTCACTTAAACCAGAAGCCCTCAGTACTCCCAATCTCACCAGAAGAGAAATCCTAGGGTCTCCTTAGGTGTTCCTCATAGGATCAGGAGTTACAAAAGCCAACCCTTAGTTCATGGTGTCAACCTCTCTACCAGCCCCCCAGGCCAAGGACTAGTAGCAGACACACATGGGCACGGTGTCCTCTCCACTGCTCTGACCCATCCCTCTGGCAGAAAACCTAACGAGCTACAAAATGCCAGAAAGACAGGGAGTAGGAGAGGGAGAAGCCAAGGGTCTCTGTAAATCTGCCCTGAATGCACCCATTTGGCTGCCAAGAGCTCCTCAGGTGCCTCGCTAGCAGCCTGCCACCTCTCCCTGGCAAATGAAAACCACCCACGCTAACACTCAGGACCCACATCTCCTCGCTAAGATACAACCAGCTAACACCCTGAAAAACGCACCAGACTTCATTTCAAAAAAGAGCTCGGCACGAAACGCAGCAGGCTTTTAAGGGGGCTTTTTAAGTGGACCGATCCCACTGCAAAAACCAGTACCAGCATGTGTGAGTTTGGTTACAGGTTTATAATTAGACATGAAAGTCACTCTGGGCTGGAGTTTTACTTTCAAGCTGGAGGCTTAGCATTAGTTCTACTTGGGGGAGGGGAGGAGGGACAAAGTCAACTTAAAAAAGTAAAAAGAGGATAAGGTTAAGTATAGGCATAAGTTAAAAACTGAATCAAAGGTGACTGGTAGTGTCTTTTAGGCATGAAGAGACTGGCTTAGAAAAGGACTACTGCTTCTACCACACAGTGAGGATTGAGTTACACACACACTAAATCATGTCTCTTGCACAGATGGTCTCAAGTAGTTACATAAAACAGGTAATCAGCAGCACAATTGAGAAGAACCCCTAAATACATGCTCAAGAAATTGGGTTTTTTCCCTTCGTTAAGAGGTCTACTGCCCGAATAGATCATTAAATTACCATGATTTGCCTCCCCCCTCCCCCCCAGAGAAAACATAACTAGACTTACATGTCCCTAAGTAGGATAAAGCAATCGGTATCTGCCTGTTCAGGCAAGGTCTTAGGCTCAGGTTGGTGCTGGGATCTTGGGGAGGGAGGGAAGCCCAATACTGGGCTGTGGGCATTTAAATGTACACTGGCCTCCCCTTCAACTGTCTTGTCCCCCTTCAGATCTCAGCTTTACAAAGCATTTAACACCACTTTAAGTTAATGGTCTTTTTATTGGAAAAAAAAAAACTAGCATTTACAACTTGGAATGGACGTAAATTGTAATTTCTTGAACAGCAATGTTGATGGTTGTGCTGAAGTCCACAGCCACAGCCTACTCTGCCGGCTCCAAGTCATGGTTCAGAAGGTTTTAAAAACAGAGAGTCCAAAGATGCTCCCTTGATAAAGATTTCTTATTAAAAATTTGTGTGAGCGGTGACAGCCTGACACCCATTTCACTCTAATACAACGCAGACAGTGCTAACCCAACAGGCGCGGGCAAGCCACCGGGGTGCGGCACTGTCACCACGGGTCGGAGCACACACCAAGTACGGGAGGACTGTCCTACTACTGGGGCTACGTCTCAACAGATTATCCTTCACCCATCTTCTGCACATCACCCTGAGGTAAACCAATTTTAAATGTGTTTGTTTTCAGTAAACCAACTATGACAATTTATACTAACAAATTGAACTGGAACCCATCTGAGTAGATTTTGAATTTGTTTTTTCATTTTTTGGTTTTAATACAAATGCCTGACTGTGCTCAATCATCAAGCTGCATGCATGAAAAACTGGCCAGCCCAAACAGTGTATTAATCATTAGCAAATGGAACTTTAAGGAGTCCACTAAGTGCTTCCTTATCATTAAGGTAGTACAAGTATTTATATCGTAAAACTGGTGTGTAGCTTTATCTTTGGGGGACAGGACCACCAACCAATACATGCAGATTGTGTGTGTGTGGACAGAAGGTACTTTTGACATTCAGTTTTGCTATATAGAAACAGAATGAATAAATGAACTTTTTTCTTTTTTTTTTTTTGCAAGAGGTAAGTAAAAGATTCAATTTGATTCTTCTAGAGGGGGGAAAAAGTAGTTGAAAGTAGGTCTTCATTTTGCAGTCATCATCTGTACGAATTCTGAAAAGACAAATAATCATAACTTTTGGTTATCTTCCAAAGCAGCTTTAATAAACACATCTATACTGTGTAAACAATAAAAATCAATGAATGTCTAGAGAAACAGTTAACTTGTTTATAGATCTTAAAGACTATTAAAAACTAAGCCAAAGAAACTTCGTGCTTTACCTTCATAGTTGACTTGTCCGTCTCCATCAATATCTGCTTCTCTGATCATTTCATCTACTTCTTCGTCTGTTAGTTTTTCTCCTAAGTTTGTCATGACGTGACGTAGTTCTGCTGCACTGATGTAGCCATTTCCATCCTGTGAACATTCAGCAATGTTACCAATAGTGGCGTGGGCAAGTGGGACTTCGACGCTCCCCTTTGAAGTCACTGCTAACTCTGCTGTCACATCAACACTTCTCCCTTCTCCAGTTCTCACCTCTACCTACTAAACACATGAAGTCAACTTCGTGTGTCAGCAGAAAACGTGGGGGATTTTCTGGGGGTTTTTGGGGGGGGTTTCAGTCACAGATACTGAAAAGTAGTAATCAAAAAAGTTGGTTCAAAATTCCTATTATGCCACCCGTGTTATAAATAAGTTACTAAGGAATCAGGGTATTTGGAAGTGAGATGAGAGGCTCAGGAGGTAGGACAAGTGTTCTGCCCCTAACCAACTGCTACAGCTTTCAGAAGAGAGAGCCAAAAAAGCCATACTTATGTACTGGATACAACGCAGATGCAGGATTACCTTGTCAAAGACTCGGAATGCCTCACGGATTTCTTCTTCGCTATCTGTATCTTTCATTTTTCTAGCCATCATAGTCAAAAATTCTGGGAAGTCGATGGTGCCATTACCTCGAAAAACCAAAAATCTCATGTAAGATAAGCACTGCATTAACACTGCTTTGCAGTAATACTTTTGGAACACTGTACGGAACGGTAAGAACCTGCTAGGACAAAGTGACAAACTAACAAGGTCAACCTTTTGTAGGCCTTAAATGTTCTAATTCTTCACAGGGCAATTTCACATGACTCAAACTAATCATCAGTGCCCAAAACACTGAAAAATACAAAGGAGAGTGCACATCTGCATTCAGACACCAAAAGGGGCTGGACAGTTCAAGGGAAAGCAGCTCACACCCAAGGGAAACACTCGATTACCTCCCAGAGCCAGCAGGATCGCTCAGTGCTAACACTACCTTGGCTAGTGATGCCAGCAACGTACACGCTGCTTTAAGGGAGAAAGAATCTGAGAGCAGGAAGCTGGGATGCCATGGGCCAGTCTCCTCCAGCTGCACTTCTCAGCCACACTGTAAATCACGTACTCATTTTTCTACCCAAATCAGATTCTTTTTGTTCTGTTTTGTGTTGGAACTGAATTCAGGGCCAATCACATGCACACTACCACTGAGCTACACCCCAGCCCCCAAAACTCAGTATCTTTTTCCCAATAATGGAAAAGCTCAGAAGCATTTTCACAGTCGGCTATTAACATTTAGAACACTGTCACAAGAATCCACTGTGGCCAGTCTTCCAAACAATTCCTCTAAAGCTAAGAAAAAAATACCCGCAAAGACAAGTCTTCAGACTAACACTGTAACTTGAATTAAGCAGAAAATAAATTAGGAAAAAAATCCTTAGGTTAAGTTACTAATTTTCACCAGTATTATTATTTCGGGGGGGGGGAGGAGGCTGGGGATGGAACCCAGGGGCATTCTACCTCCGAGCTACACCCCAACCCCATTTTATTTTTATTTTGAAACAGGGTCTCGCTAGGTTGTTGAGAGTCTCACTACTTGCTGAGGCTGTTCTCGAATCTGCGATCCTCCTGTCTCAGCTTCTCAAGTACTGGGATTATAAGCGTGCCCTACCACGCTCGGCTGTACCAGTATCTTTAAAACAGGGTCATTCTGGGGCTGGGGATATAGCTCAGTAGTCGAGTGCTTCCCTATCATATGCAAGGCCCTGATTATTTGATATCCAGGCAAACACACACACACACACACACACACACACACACACACACACACAATTAGATTCCTTAAGTTTTTTTGACCTCTAAAATTTTAAAACATTACTGATATTCATGCAGAACAAAATAATTTGAAGTGCTATCTCACAACCATACAAAGATGCCCTTATATACCATCATATTTATTCAGTGCAAATACACAATTTGGTAGCTTGACACAATTTCTCACCCCTTGTTTCATATGATCTGAGGGCCAAATATACTTTTTTCCATCCCCAAAACACAAAACTGGAGGAAGCAACCCCATGTTCCCAGACAGCTAATCACCTTAGCAATCAAACTAGACAGAACTATGAACAGCTTTTCTCTAAAAAAAATACCAAGGCTGGGCGTGGTGGTGCTCACTTGTAATCCCAGTACTTGGGAGGCTAAGACCAGAGGACACCGGTTTGCAGCCAGCCTCAGCTACTTAGTGAGGCCCTCTGCAACTTAGTGAGACCTTGTTTCAAAATAAACAATTAAAAACTATAGGGCTGGGGGTATAACTCGGAGGTAGAATGCCCCTGGGTTCAATCCCAGGGGCTGCCAAAAAAAAAAAAAAAATACCAAGGATGAAAACAATCTTTAGAAGTAACTCTAATAGGGAGAGAAGCTTTGTCCAAGAGCTTAACCAAAAGTCTGCTTCTAAATGCTTGTGACAAGTATAATTCTGTTGTATCACCTTATGGTACCGTATTTTTCTAAATGCCTACTATCAGGTCAATCATCTAGAAAGTGAAGTCTATATCTAAATTATTCTTCACCCATCTTCTAAAAACTATTATAAACCAGGCGTGGTGGCACATGCTTGTAATCCCAGTACTTGGGAGGCTGAGACAGGAGGATCGCAGGTATCGTGGTCAGCCTCAGCTACTTAGTGAGACCCTGTTTCAAAATAAAGAATGAAAAATGGGGTTGGGGGTGTAGCTTGGAGGTAGAATGCCCCTGGGTTCAATCCCTAGTACTGCAAAAAAATAAATAAATAAAACTGTTATATTCTATAATCTTACATAATACATTAGGTGCATATATGTGATTTACAAAAATACATGGGTCATTTCGAGGGCCCCTGAAACCTGATTACTGACAGAGGTGTGCAATAAAATCTCTAAGGTCCACTGCTGTAGAGACTGAAGGAATGGATGAATTCACTGCTATGGGGGTGACTGCTGGTTCCTTCTGGCTCCACACCTTATACAGCTTCCCCTTCTCTTAGGTTCCGCAGATCTATTCCCTACAGCCCTTATGCACCCGACCTCCAAGCCTCATGTGATCCTCTTCAGCGAACACAAACAGTTCACACTGTACTCAGTTCTATGTTAACTCCTCACCCACTGCGCTTGAGTGATCTTCACCCACTGAACTGCAGGGTTTCTCCTCGTAGGGACAATAAGCTTTTTCAAAAGCAGGTTCTATGGCTATTTATTTTTACTTCCCCCATAGAACTCAACACAGACTCATGGGACAGTTGGCAAAAGATTTGAGCTGTACGTCATGGCAAACGAAAAAGAACAATACAGTGATCTGATCCAGGAAACATTCTAGACAGCGAGCAGGGTGAACAGCAGGCCCATAATCTTCTATTTTAATGTCAGTGGCCGTAAGGCAACCACAGAAACAAACTTTGCACATTTGCTTCGCTCTGGGGACCTGAAAGATAATCTTGTAACATGTCTGAACTTGAATTACACAACACTGGCACTACTTCACAGTCCTAAAGCCCTTACCGTCAGCATCCACTTCGTTGATCATATCCTGCAATTCAGCTTCTGTTGGGTTTTGACCCAGTGACCTCATGACAGTTCCGAGTTCCTTTGTTGTAATGGTGCCATCACCATCTTTATCGAATAGGGAGAAAGCTTCCTTGAATTCTGAAAACAAAGTTTACCCTTTAGATTGAATGTCTTTACCGAACTCAGTCACAATACACACTTCCCTGGGGCTTGCCAAAGCAAGTCATCCAAGTTGAGCAAGTTATCAGAAACCACCTGGTCTGCATCAACTGAAATAAAGACCACAATAGTCCTGTTGGTCTGGCCTTCATACAGCAGGCCATAAAGCAAACACTGCTCCCGGTAACCAGTTCTATAAAACCACATATTCTCATATTTTAGAAGAAGACTAAGGTGGAACACACAAATTAGTCCTAAATCCAAAAATTGGTCCACATGATCCTTTAAAACCCTTACATGTTAAATTTCTACTGCTACCTTGTTTCAAAACAACATGAAAAGTTAATAGAAATGTACATTCCCAGGTAGCCAGCATGTTTTCTTTACACTATTTAAAGTATTTCAGGAGAATTTCTGGTTTCCTAAAGAGAAACCATCTCAAAACAAGTATTCCAGGGAATAAAAGCTAAAATCTGAACTAAAGTAACTCATTTCCCAATCAATACAGTGATCCTAACACTCGTTTTCAACCATTCCTGTTTATTTTAGGATATCAGGCAAGAGTTTTTAAGGTAGATTACTAAAAGACCTGTGGCATAAGAATTGTACATTCGATTTCTGAGTAGCAGCTCAGAGTGGTCTCATTATTTGCAAAGCTGTGCAGAGGGTGAAGCGCAGTCAGATGCTCCAGTGCGTAACAAGCAGGAACTCTCAGAGCCACTTCCTTCCACGTAATCCCTCAAAGACTGGCCAGGAATAACACCTGACCTAAATGTTTCTGCTTACTGATTTACTTCAAATAAATTCTTAGAAAACTGCTCAGATTGGAGGGGGGAAGGGACAGGGGAGACACCAAAACTGAGTCAGAGCCCAGTTCCGGCCACCTCTAGGGAGTCCTGGAGTTGTCAACTTACCAGCAATCTGTTCTTCAGTCAGCTGATCAGCCTGCATAGAAAAAGAAAAGGTTATAATTCAATCTACAACAGTTTGGTTGACATCAACAGTTTTTCCCATTATGCTTTTAATACTGTAACCTTTCAAAAGTCAATCTTTAAAAAAACCAGTATCATTTAAAATCATTAGCAGTGTCAATTAGTGAAGGTGATTAGAACAGAAGAAACCCCTGATGTTAGTTAGCAACAAAGAATGACAAGGAAGTGACATCCGCTCCTGCCAGGTTTCCTTTTCTAGCTACAGCTTGCAGTGTGCTCAGAGAACTGACTAGGAAGGGTCAGCTCATAATGTGAAAAATGGCACCTCTAGTGGCAAAAGGCCCCATAGCACCCAGGCAGCAGCTGCAGACTGAGAAAGAAGAGCGCCACCTACTGCGCCATGGACACTGCAGTCCCTGCTTCCATCCAAGGGACACAGCCCAGTGCTGCTGTCACCGCGGCCAGGACCAGGATCCTGTCCAGGGGCAAGCTTTTAGCGCACCTTGCGCATTGCTTTGGGCTCTGGAAATCTCCAACTGGAGTTACATAACAGCATTGGGTTGGATTAACAGGCTTTTATATCCATTTTATGAGAAACAATTAAATGGAAAAAATAAATACACATCAATGGGTTACCCCACCAGCTTCACTCCCATGTAATAAATGCTTTCCAATCATTTAAATTAGGCGGTTATTTGTTAAAAGCCTACCATTTACAATGGCTAATGCCTTTGGTCAAATTATCCTGATTTCAGAAGCCAGGGACAAAATGGAATCATCTTACAGCAGTGGTGTTACAAAACTGCAAAAATTAGGTACACAGAAAACTACACAATAATTATGACACCACAGCCCTCTTTTCTGTTGAAAAGCAGTAGTTACTGGTGAATATTTACCTTAAAAATGACATAAGAGCTGCTCACAATGAACACTTTATTCTAGGTGATAATGGTCACCAAGGTAATTCTCACTTGCATTATATGGTCTGCAGCACTGAACCTGTGCCTGCAGCCAGGGGAATTCGAGATCTCAAGGAAAGCTAACATGTATTTTTTTTTTTTAATGAAGGACGCCTAATGAAGCCAGTTACAAAATAAGCCCTAAGAGGAATAGGATGGTGTTAAAGTTTATCCTTTTATGCGGAAACTTTCACAGTAGGAATGATGTTCCAATATGTCAACTGGGGGGGGCGGGGGGGTTACAAGTTTAAGTAGGTCTTCCTTCCCTTCTACCCCCGTCACTGCAAACTACTTTCTTTAAATCAAATGAAGGCGGCAGGATGATTTATGTAATGCCAGGGCAATGTCTGTCTTGTACAACAGGAAGCGCTGCCACACCTCGTAGAGGAATTGTCACCTTACTGGGGAGAACAGTCCCACCTCCGGCAAACTCTCGTGTTACAGGGTTACCAAAAAAAATCCACCTTCCTGACAGCAAAATCCCTTTCCCCCAAATCGTGTAGGCCTTGGATGCAAAGGCGGTCCAGAACCCTCCGGTAACCACCACCCCGCCAAGCCAGAAAACTGGTGATGTCAGCCCTGCCCGCCACGGGAGGAAGGGGGCTGTGGAAAACACACCCAGCAAGGCGCACAGTTGCATCTGGCGATCTAGAGGCGGAGAAAGCGGAAACGACGAGGGCATCTCCCCGTGGACTGGGAAGTGGCGCGGGGCAAGGGATAGTCCGGGCGAAGGGCCGGGCAGGAGTGCGCTACCACGGGCAGGGGTGAGGGGATCCCACGGCGGGGGTGCGGCCCCTCCCGGGCCACGGCTACAGCCGCCCCGCACCTCCCACCCGCTTCTGCTCCTCCAGGCGGCGAGCCCTCCGCGCTGCCGCCGCCGCCTCCTCCCGGAGCAGAAACTTTGCGTCTCTAATGGAAACGAGCCGCGCGCCAGCTCCCTCCTCCCCCGCCCCCCCGCCCCAATTAGCGCGAGCGGAGCGCCTCCCGCGGGAGGGGGCCTCCTGGCGAAACGGGGCGCTCGCACGCCTCTGCCGCGGCACCGCGCCGGGGGCCGCGGGGTGCGGAACCCGAGACACGCGCCCCGGCCACCCCGCAGGGCCCCGCCCGGGCGCAGGGCGGCGGGCTCGCCGCTTCCGCCCTCTCCGCCCCCCACCCCTCGCCTTCCTGCCCCCACCCCACCCTTTCCCGGCTCCTTCCTTCCCAGCCCACGCCCGCGCCGCGCCCCCCGAGAGGAAGGAGGGGACGGCGGCCGAGGGAGGGCGCCCACAGGGTCGGCTGGGGGTTGGGGGGTCAGCCGCTGACTGTGCCCCGGACCCCACGGCCCGAGCAATGTGCGCCATTGGCTCGCACCGGCCCATTCATTCTCCGCGGCCCGCCCGCCCCGCCACCCTCACGGCTGGGGAGAAGGGGGGGATCGCTGCCCGGCCCCACCCGGCTCCCCCGCCCCCCGGGACCGGGCCGAGGCGCGGCGCTGCGGCCAGCCCGAGTGCGGCGCACTGGACGCAGTGGGTGCGGGGCTGGGGGAGGGGTTGGATGCGGAAGGCCCCGGTGCAGCTGTGGCCGCAGCCCCAGCCGCGGACAGCTCGCGGCCAAGTCCAGCCCCAAGGCGTCCAAATTCAAAGGACGATCCCTGGTAGAGGAAACCCAGATGCAAACCCCAATGCATCCTTTATAACCGCAGCTGCTGCGTAGCACCCGGCAAAGAACCCCCCGCACCAGAAAAAAATAAGAATGAACTAAAAATCTGGGAAGAAATCCTGGGCAGCTGCTACGCGGACACTGGCCGCTCCCGACCTACCATGGTGAGAGCGAAGGGAGGGAGAGCGGAGAGAACGAGGGTGGGTGCACCGGCACAGGGGCTGTGACCGCGGGGAGCCTCCGCTGCTGCTGCTAAGGCGCGGTGTGCGCTGTGCGAGGTGCGATGTGCCGCCGCCGCCTGCGCCGCCGCCCGACTGCGAGTAACGGCGCCGCGTCCACGAGCCTCCCAGCACCTCTGCCGGAGCGCGAGCCTGCGCGCCGCGGTATATATACGGCGCGCCGTATCCCTCCGCCGCGGCGGGGCCGCCTCGCGCAGGGCGGTGCTGCGGCACCGGGCCTCGCCGCCTGGCCCCGCCCCCGGCCGCCGCCTGGCCCCGCCCCCGGGCCTCGCCGCCTGGCCCCGCCCCCGGCCCGCCGCCTGGCCCCGCCCCCGGGCCTCGCCGCCTGGCCCCGCCCCCGGCCGCCGCCTGGCCCCGCCCCGGGCCCGCAGCCTGGCCCCGCCCCCGGCCCGCCCAGCCTCCCGCGGCCCCCGCGCGCCCGCAGCCGCCCGCGGGCCGGGGACGGGGACTGCGGGGGGTCGGGGGAGGCCTGCGGTCGGCGCGCGGGTGCGGCGGGAGTCCGCTAGAGACGGCCGGCCCCGGCTGGGGCGAGACGCGGCACCTGCTTAAGCCGACCTGGGGGCGGCGCCCCTCCCCCAGCCCCACCCCACGTGGGACCCTCCCGCCTGCCCCTCTCCCTCCGCCCCCCTGGAGCCCCGGGGTCGCGCTGGCCCCGGGCCTTGGGTCCCCAGGAGGCGTCTTCCAGCTCGTGGGGCTGGGGGCAGCCGCGGGGAGGTGGGGGCAGAGGAGCTGACCGCACACCTTCAGCGGCCGGGGACAGGGGTCTCTCTGCAGGGGGCTAGGTAGTTGGCCTCACGAAAAGAAATTGGTCGGATGTTTTGCCTTTCAAATTTTGGAGAACTATCTAAGGTACATTATATAGGCTCAGTTGTTAAATCTGTCGTGTTCATATGCTACACCAGTCTTAATGGTTTTACGTTTCCAATAATTTTTTTTAGGAAGCACGAATATTCTTCCTACAGTTTTGTTCTCTTTCCTATGACAAATACTATTAAGTATTTGATTTCCAGTCTTGCTAAAATTAATGTATCTGTGCAACTTCTATAGACCTGAAACCCCATGTTTTAAATTGTTCGTCATTTTCCTGGTCCTAAGAAGGACCAGATTCTTATTGATAAATCCATAGAAACAAGGAAAGAGATATTTAGACTCCCCTAGACTACAGCTGAACACACAGCCAACTGCCTCTAGTATAGAGCTAGACTGTACTTCAAGCTACAGTCTCAATTATATTCTTTTTAAAATATTTCAATCTTTAAATTTATTACTGTTATCCATTTTCCTGTAAACTAGAAAAAGAACAATTTCAGTTCTTAATTTGAAGCCCAGGACTTAGAAAAATCTAGACAAGATGCTGCCGTTTCTTTTCTTGCCAAGGCAGAAGACAGAAGAATTTGATCTTTTGTTTACAGGACCAGGGCAAGTTGCAGGTTATCATCTGCTTATTCTTTCAGAGAATAAGGCAAGCGTGTGATTAACGTGCTCTGCCAGAAAGGGCTTTGCTTGGCTGTGTTTGTGTTCTGGCTTTGACAAAGTCTGCAGAAAGATGCTTTAAAAGAATAGAAAATGTTCAGGCACACTGCAAATGCCACAGGACTTCTTGGGATAACCTCAGATGTCAGCTTCCGCAGAGCTGTGCATACTGATGTTCCTTCTGGAATGCACAGAAAGGGTGGACCTGCTGTTTAAAGAGAGGCTGCAGCAGCAAGCCAGGGAATGGTGCTGCCTTCTGCCTGCAGGTTGGAAGGACTCTTAAAAATCTTCCTTCTCCAATAATATTCCTATGCTCATAGAGGAGAAAAGGGACCAATACAAAGTCAGTGTAATATTACCGAATATAATAAAAATCATATTCAATAATCCACTGAGTTACAAGTCTAAATGGCTAAACTCATTATTAAAATGACTTTTTTCCCAAATGAATTTGTATTTTTTGTCAGGCCTTTCATAGAGTAGTTAGCTAAATGCATGTCAAAACATGGTATGCATTGTATAAGGGGGAAATAATGACCTAGAAATAAAATGTGTTTAATTATTGAGGACTCACTAGTTTCTAGTAATCTTCCTTATAATCATTTTGGTTAAATTGCTGCAATCCATGGTTTTGAAAACCAATCTTTGTCTAAAATAATTTTTCCTTTGTCATTTAACCTGATTTCACCCAAATAAAATACTTTGAAACTTTATTTGCTAAAAATTGTACACCTAGAAATTATCATAATTATAGTAAAATTTCTTTTTCTGGTTCTTTGTATTTTACAAATGAGTTCTCTTGGTAATTCTTTAATGTATCAAAGCATGTCTAAGCTTTCAAGTCTAGTGGGATTGTAATGAGGTCATGCTTTACACGGTTTTATGGCTAGTTTGACACCCTGAAACCTAAGAAGGTCAAGTGACTTGCCCAAGATCTTACCGTGAGTCAGTGATGGGGCGTAAAATAGAGCTGGAGCCCTTGCTCGGGGCGCTAATATTAGATTATATAATAGTGAAATCAGTATCTGAAATTTTTAAAGGTACAATGTTAAGGATTTGTCTATTTCATAGAGCAGATTCTTCTATTTAGAAAGTCACTGGGTTATCATTGTCAAATAGACTCCTTTAAATCAATAAACTTCCTAATTTGTGAAGAGATCAGCAGTCAGAAAAAGCCACATTATGATCATTATCATAATATTTGAGAACCCAAAAGCTTGCGGAACATTCTGTAATATTCAGAAAAATGATTCTATATGAAATTATTTAAATTAAATAATGCTAAATGAAATAAAAGTAGAAATAATGCAGCCCCAAGCTAGGAACCTTGGGATTTAATAACATTTCTGTTACTAACTAGATCATTTCCCCTCTCTGAGACTGACAGAACACAGATGGTACAATCGTACATATCCATAGGTAAAATAAGAGGTTTGAGCTTAACCTATAAATTCCTGCCAGCTATAAAACTTTGTGTCTGCATACATGTGTATGTGCCTTACATATGTGTCACATGCATATACATACACAAAAGTAGACATGTATTAAAGATGAAGAGGACGAATGGAGAAATGGAAATTGTTTAATATTTACTGAGTGTCAACTATGGCCAGGCCCTGTTCTAAGCATATTATTTCATCCTGTTACTCATTCTGTGAGGTGGGTACCATTTTTATCCTTATGAGAAAACTGGGGCACTGAACGATTCAGTGACTTGCCCAATTTAAGTGGTAGATCCCAAGAATCTAGCTGAGAACCCAAGCACTTAAGCATCAGAGCATAATTATCTCCCAATTTAACAGAATTTATTTTTAATTTAATAGAGGGGGAAGGAGAAGCTCAGAGATTAAAATTAAAAATTGGTACCTAGGTGTGGTGGCGCACACCTATAATCCCAGTACTTAGAAGGCTGAGACAGGATCGCAGGTGCAAGGTCAGCCTCAGAAACTTAACGAGACTCTCAGCAATCTTGTGAGACCCCCTGTTTGAAAACAAAGAATAAAAAGGGTTAGGGGTGTATGTCAGAGAGAGGATGTCTCTGGGTTCAACCTTCAATACCAAAAAGGAAAAAAAATAAAAAGGTTAGAGGTGTAGTTTAGAGGTAGAATGCCCCTGAGTTCAATCCCCTGTTACCCCCCACACACACACACTTAAAACTTGGTTTTTACAGAGTTACTTCTTACTCAAGGAATATAGTAATGACTCTGCTTCTCACACAAAGAACAGAGTGTTTGTGAAAGAAAACTCAAAGCAAAGCATTTAGTCTGTGATGCCTTCTAACTGGAGGATAAATCTCATTTTGCCTCTGAGGCCTATGGAGTTAGTAAGGAGATCTGCTCACCATCACACACCAAGGTGACAACCCTGGGCTTTCACTGAAAGAGGTGACCTGTGATTCCTTAATCCCAGTCCTGTTCCTTACACCATGCTGTCTCCCTAGGAGTGGGTATTTCAAATTTGTCTTTTACAAAATTGTTCCTGAAGCAAAACCCAATTTTAAGACACGAATTAAGCTGGATGTGGTGGTGCATGCCTGTAATCCCAATACTTGGGAGGCTGAGACCGAAAGATTGCAGGTTTGAGGCCAGATTCAGCAACTTAGCAAGATCCTCAGCAACTTAGTGAGATCCTGTTTCAAAATAAAAAATGAAGAGGGCCAGGGGTGTAGCTTGGAGGTAGAATACTCCTGAGTCTGATCCCTAGTACAAAAAAAAAAAAAGACTGATTAATATAAAATGGAGGTGGGTTTAATCCCCAGTACAAGCAGAAGAAGGAGGAGGAGGAGGAGGAGGAGGAAAATGTATAGCCCTTTTACTAGCATATATTTGGAGAACATATTTGCATACTTAAATATGCCTCAGAACAGGGCTCCATTTGAATATTATTTATTGTACCTCACACATTTCTGGGCACCATGAACACAGCAATATATGAATACTTATATACATTCTTTTTGAGAAAAATGACTGTGTGTGTGTGTGTGTGTGTGTGTGTCTGTAAGAGAGAGAAGGGGAGAGGAGAGGGGAGGGGAGGAAAGAGGAGAGGAGAAGAGAGGGGAGGGGAGCGGAAGGGAGGGGAGAGAGAGAGAGATGGTTGGTTGGTTTAATGGTAAATAACCAACTTAAATCCACTCACAGTATATAACTATAGACAGTTGTGTCTTCATGGCTGGATTATCAGAGGATAGTCCTCAAGAAATTTATAATCCCAAACTGGCACCCATGTCCTGAGCTCTTTCTCAGAGGAAAAAAAATTGTCTTCTACCTCTCCCCAATCCCCAGCTCCCTCTTTCTCCACCCCAATAGTACTTAGATGAATATCACCCTCTGGGATTCTCCCCTTATTCACCATCCCCAGTCATCGCCAGAACAGATTTGTGCTATTTGTGTGTAGATTTACCTCTCATTAAATTTTATACAGGATTATTATCTTTATCAACAAACAAAATACTTTACCTCATTGTTTTTCCATTTAAAATTTTGCTGTTATCTTTTAGTTTTGTTATCTTTATGGGTGAATCTTCTAGGTCAAGAGCAAAGGGAGCATTTTCAATATTACATTTAAATTTGAAAATGTTACCATCAAGCCGGGCATGATGGTGCACGCTGGTAATCCCAGTACTTGGGAGGCTAGCCTCATCTACTTAGTGAGACCCTGTTTCAAAATGAAGAATAAAAAATAGGTCTGGGGGTATAGCTCGGAGGTAGAATGCCCCTGGGTTCAATCCCTGCTACTGCGAAAAAAAAAAAAAGAAAGAAAGAAAATGTTACCATCAGAATGTAATAAGCAAGTGTGTTAGCCATGAATATTTACCATGAGAAAAACACAATCAATTTCAGCAGGTAGGGTATCTATTTAGTGCCCCATGATTTTCAGTGAGTCATAGCCAGACTAACTGACCTGTTGTATGTCCCAGCTTGCAAAGGTCACCAGTGTGCTCAGCTAATGGTCTAACATGCACTATTTCCAAACAGCACCATTCACCTTGCATCGCGTACCTCATCCTTGGTTTGCGAAAACTCTTTCCTTTGTATAGTGGAGAACACATCTTGCCCTCCATTAATAGGGCATGGTGATGGATTTGCACTCAGCTATTCCCTCTGTGGCCAGGCCACCCTTGTGACCATGGTCATGAATATGCAACACAGCCAGTTGAGATCAGGGACAGAGGACCAGCCAGAAAGAAATAACTTGCCATTAATAAAACTGGAACCATGACTTGGACTTCATTAACCCTGTGAGCCCTTAAAATTATGGGAGCCAGTGGTTATACAGACTTAGGACTGAGTATGTGAATTCAGACTAAAATGCCCAATGGGATAAGATCAGAGTTTTCTTTAGTTGTTTACACTAAATTCAAGTTGGTTTTTAAAATGCAGCTATTGATCAATGTATTCTTTTTTCCCCTGAGCTACACTCTTAGCTCTTTCTATTCTTTATTTTGAAACAGGGTCTTGCTAAATTGAGGGTCTTGCTAAGTTGCTGAGGCTGGCCTCAAATCTGCAATCCTCCTGTCTCAGCCTTCCAAATACTGGGATTACAGGCATGGACCACCACGCCCAGAATCCTAATTATTCTAAAAGCCAAGTGCAAAAGTTACTCTGATCAGCATCTAAACGATGACCAGCAACTTCTTATTTCTACTATGTGTGCCAGATGGAGGTCAAACTATAGAGCAGATCTAAGACTTATACGTGCACAATAGGCATTTGGCTTTCTAAATGATTTAGCAACTCTTCAGGTGTGGGATCTGTAGCCATGGTGGTGACCTGGAATGACAGGTTTGGGGTGACTCAGTTTGCCTGTAGAGCAGCCAGTGATTGGCACAAATTGGTACTTTCCCTGAGGTCTTAATATGCAGAAAACTGGACAGTAATGACAAATCAGATAAACTGAAGCTGACTGTGGAATCCATCAAAGAACTGGCCTCGCCGATTACAACACAGTTACGATCTAGTTAATAACTGTGTGGTTTGGTTGTCAATCATAATGAATAGACTTTGTCCTGCCTTCTAGAGCTATGCGGTCCATTACAGTAGCCACTACCCTTGGGTAGCTATTTAAATCAAAATTAATGATCGAGTTTCTTAGTTCAGCCTCACACATTTTAAGTGCGCAGTAGGCCCATTGTTACCATATTGGGCAGCACAGCACATTTTCATCATTGCAGAGGGTTCTGTTGGACAGCACCATTCCAGAGTGTTTTGTTGTTGTTTGTTTTGTTTTGTTTTGTAGTGCTGGGGATCAAACCCTGGGCCTCACACATACTAGCACTCTACCACTGTGTTATATCCCCCCCAGCCCTAGAGATTTTTAAAAAGAAAAGAAACATCCATGTTTGGCTGGATCGGTAATGTTGAGGATCCCCCCAATTTTTTTTTTTTTTTTGCGGTACCAGGGATTGAATGCAGGGGCGTTCTACCTCCGCGCTACGCCCCCGGCCCTATTTTTTATACTTTACTTTGAAACCAGGTCTCACAAAGTTGCGGAGGGCCTCATTAAGGGGAGAGAGAGAGA
>PVJS01037162.1:0-20071 GCA_004027185.1 Glis glis
GCCCTTTTTTTTTTTTTTTTTTTTTTTTTTGTAGTACCGGGGATTGAAACCAGGGGCATTCTACCTCTGGGCTGCAACCCCAGCCCTATTTTTTATTCTTTATTTTGAAACAGGATCTCACTAAGTTGCGGAGGGTCTCACTAAGTAGCTGAGGCTGGCCGCAAACCTGGATCCTCCTGTCTCAGCCTCCCAAATACTGGGATCACAAGCATGCGCCACCACACCCGGCTCTAGGCCCTGTTCTTAAGATCAATCAGATTCAGGGTTTAATAGTTTTCCTCTTCCCTAAGCAGTTTATTAAAATGTGTTTTTAATATTTTTTCAAAAAATAACTAAGTAAATTGGGATATAAAAAGAGCTATGATTCCTATTGAGTAAATCTTAAAGATTACTTCAAAGATTAAAGCATTTTTCTTCTTATACCAATATTTCTAAATGTGACCAAAAGTCAAAACAAATCATATATATATAAATCCAGTGTGTGTGTGTGTGTGTGTGTGTGTATGTATCATATTTAAAAAATAATTTGCAAAGTTTATGATAGTCTATTTAGAAAAAATATTTCATTTTCTCTATTTCTTTTTACCTTTGAATTTTAACCAGAAAAAAAAATCAAATGCTTTAAATCCAAAATGTTATCTATATGGTCCATTTTCTATCTTGTTTTATAATCAACTCACCTGATACATAAGTCTTTTTAGACTTAACATAGAATTTGTTATAATGAGAAAGTAATAGCATAATTATAAAGGGGGATATAATTGCATTTTTAGAATTGAGTACATTCAATAAAATGGAATGTTCATTACTTATTCTTTATTTACTTAGTGTTTATAAGTAAGGTGTGGCACATAAAGGAAGGAATTATAAGGCTTAGTGCTATTAAGCATACATAAAAAAGAATAAGTAATCAAAATAGAATCAAAATGTTATTGGCAAAGAGGAAATTGGTGTGAAATAATCTGAAAAGCTCAATTGCTAGTTTAATTTGAGCGTGTGTAAAGTTATATGTGAATATACGTAAAGAAATGGCTCTCTGTAATCCTAATGATTTAACTGGAGGATTTAAAACAGAAGCATAAATTATGGAATATTTCCCTGGAGGTAGTAACTGAAACCATGCATGTATTTAAGTTATTTTTTGAAATGAATATAACACAAACAAGGTACATGTTCACTGACAAAAATTAAGACAGTTTTATATACAAGAAGACTTTTCATAGTTTGTTGATCAATAAGCCATATGCATAATATATATATATATATATATATATATATATATATAGTGAAAAAAGAACATTTGAATATGAATTTGTCTCTGATTACCTAAGATTGTGTTTCCTCTAATAGCCATATCTCTTTACTGATATATACTATGGATCATCTGTAGAAAGCAGAGATTAGTAGCTTAAAGAAAATCTCCACAAAAAGCAACAAAAAGTGCAGATTATTTATAAATACATTTGACTCATTTACAAAGAGAAATATCTGTTCACATGATGGTAGAGCAATGGGGACAGTGTGTTTTCTGGGAGAGAATCAAGGACCATGTTAATGCAGGAAAAGGAAAAATTCCTTTTATACATTATTTTCCTTTAACATATATGTCTAAAACATCAAGAGATATTAATGGGCAAGGCTATAGCAGATAGTAGAAGGTATGGGGTGGATTGAATAAGGAAGCAAATGTTCTGAAGACATTTTGAGGGGAGTGGACTCAGGGACAAAGTGAAGCACAAGTAACAGCTTTATTGAAAGTATCACAGGGAAGCCTAGACAGTGCTGTAGGGGTAATCTGCTGTGTTTGATTTCTCCATGGTTCAGAATCCAAGTGGCTGAAGAACAGGTACCTGAGAAATGGGTGATTGTAGGAACTCACTGATATTCAATATTGGACACTCAGAGATTCAGAGACTCAGAAATTCTGATGTTTAGAACAGAGGGTGAGAAAGTGCATCTACTCCAAGCCTGCTGTAGTGGCAGCATTGGGGCATGGCAGAGAGGAAGGATAACACAGGGGAGAGAGAGACAGAGACAGAGAGAGAGAGCGAGCAAGAGAGAGAGAACTTAACCAATACAGAAGTTGCAAGAGGGCTGTTTGAGAAGTGCTCTGTGTTTCTGGACATGAGTAGAGAGGTGCTATCACGCGGAGGTCACATCTAACCTGGGAAACCTGGAGACACCAGCCAATACTGCGGGACTATTCCAACGTGCACCTACTGAGTGGCCAGGATGGACCTGGTGGAATGCCACTGAAATAGACTCATACAATACTGCATGCAGGAAGATTTGGGTCAGAGATATGGTGGGGAATGTAGTCCACTTTCCCTTTGATTCAGGTGGCTGCAGTGACCATCTGAGGAGGATTGGGAAACTGAACAGGTGTGTGTGACTTCATCAGGACCAGGCCCTCAGAAAGTCATGGTCACAAATAGTGGTGCTGTGCGGAACCTTCCATAACCCCTCCACCCAGGGTGGCTGGTTGCCCTGCTCTATGAGTGGGATCTTGGAGGGTGCGTAAGATCCAGGTGCATGGCAGAGACTGGCAGCATCCCAGCCCTGGTGTATATAAATCTCATCTGTCCAGAGTAGACTCCAGTAGACGGTACTTCACATCACATGCCTGCTGTGCTGGTGAGGAGGGAGGCTGAGAGCCGTTTCAATCAACTTTGGACCCAGGTCTCTCCAGCTGGCAACCTGGCAAGAAATAGGAGAGGTGAAGGGACTGATAACCCACAGCCCTTGTTCTCTCCAACGGGCCAAGAAGACAAAGAAAAAAGGGCAGATTGGTACATGTAGAAAACATCCACTCTTGCCCACGGTGTTGATCACCTCAGTGGAGAGGCAGTGCTTCCCTTCTTCATGAAGACTTTCACTTTGTATTTGCTCACTTTGTCATGCACCTCTATTCTCCTATCCTTTAATTATCTGTCTATACAAACATGCCACGATGAAACCTACGATTTTGTACAATTATTATGTACCAATTAAAAAATGGAAAACTACTCCATCCCCATTGCTCCAAGCTGCTCAACAGCAACAGGAGCAACATTAAAATAAAATTAAAATTGGGGATGAATTAGGTTCGGAGATCTGTAGAGTAGCTAATTTATAAGAAATTTCCTAGTAATAGATTTCACATTATCTTATCATTTAGAATTTTATGTAAGTATAAAATTCCTATCCCAAGTTCTTTAATGAAAATAATAACCACTTAGCACAAAATGAAGGTGTAAGTGATCAAAGACTTTCAAATACTTTGATTAATAAATCAGTATAGACAGATGAGACAATGTATAGAAGTATATGTAACCATACTAGGTTAATTTTCTAAACCTAGAAGAGAATTTAAGCTATTCTTTCTATAAGATTTCAGTTACTGAAAAACCAGCGTTATTATGTGATTTAGAAAGTTGTGAACGCCCATATAATGAGTCTTTGGAAACACTCAAAAATAATATGAAATAGCTTTAACATACAAATTTTGTTATAGCCATACATTCGCTCTGGATAAATGATTACAGGTATGCCACTTTTACTATTATAATCTGTGCCTCTATTATGAAGAGATTAGGGAAATTTTATAAATAACAATCTGGTCTGTAAATCTGATAAAATAAAGATAGAGTCACAAATACTATGCTAATAGCCTTCTAAAAGCAACACAGGTTATCCGATACTAAGAGATAATTCATTACCTAATGTTCACTTTGATACGCTACAGTAAATATGGTATTGAGCAAAGGTATTCAGGATTTCACAAATTATGTTCTAGGCAACATAGCATGTCATCAGGTAAAAAATGGATATCCATTGCATGGCACAAAATTGGAGTACTAATGGGAAGCAGAAAAGTAAACATTTTACAAATGTAACCCAAAAAAGAAATATGTACAGACGTTAGTAGCTGTGGAAACAACAAGTGTAAAACATGCATAACTAATAAAGTTTAAAAATACATTAAATGATTAAAATGCATTTCTCTAACCATTGTGCTTAATTCAAAAGCAGAAAGGGACAATATTTGAAAATCATTAACCCTTTTCAAAATTGTAAAGTGTGCAGACTTGATGTCTATGGAGTTTCTACTTAGCCTTCACCATTCTGTATGCACATGCAATAGATGCTTGTTAATAGATGCTGATGCTTCAGGGAGCCAATGGTTAGGATTTCTATATCCTCTGCCCAGATTCAGAATCAGAAGGAAGCGGACGACCGCTGGCTTCTTACATGGGGACCACTCTGGGATGGAAATCAAGCAGGGTGATGTCCTCTCTATTGGTAAATCCAGAAGGAAATGCCTGGAAGAGACAGTTGGAGCATGAAAATTGCCAGTGCAAAACTCATTCACTTGGCAAATTAGTCATCTGTTATAGTGAGGGGTGAATACTAGGGACTAAGACAGAAGGGGATTTTCGAAGTTCACCTGCCTGTATATACCTTGCAAGATTAACTGTGAGAAAGGGAAGAATAACAAATCATACTACATTGTAAATTGCTTCTTGAGATGTTTCTGTTGTCGTTTTCAGCTCTCTGTATTTCTATTGTAAACAATCTCCTAATCATAACAGACTTTCAGGGTAGCATTTCAAAGCATAAACTGACTTATTTTGTTTCTATCCTTCCTCATTTTCCCCCTCCTTCCCTCTTTTCTCACTCCATTTCACATCAATTTTTCCTTAGAAAAATGTACCAGCAAAGTCCAATTATGCCTATAAAAATGGTTGAGTACTTTCATTCCATTTGCAGTATCTGGCTTGTTTTTAAAAAATTAATATCCTCTAAAGTGTTATGAACAGTATTTTAGAAGTCACAAAATCAAATGGAGGGGAGAGGCTAAATGGATATGTGGTAGGCAGAATTTTAAAGGGATATCAACTAACCCATACATTTATCATTCTCTCTTGTATAAACCCCCCCTCCCTGAGTAAGAACAAGATCTATGAATATGGTAGTGTATCCCTCCTATAAGAGGTCATTAATCAGGTGCCTTCAATGAAACTAAAGGCAGATTTTCTTGGGTATACCTGACTTAACCAGGTAAGCCCTTAAAAGATGATTAAGTACCAGATAGATTCTTCTCACCTGCTGATCTTGAGAATAAATGCTATCAAGTTTCCAGAGGACTTGTGGAAGGAGTCACATTGTAAAGATAAGATATCTAATAAGTCAACAGCTAATATTGGCTGATCACTAGCCAAAAAAAAAAAAAAAAAAAAAGGCAGCCAGGCATGGTGGCACACTCTTGTACTTGGGAGGCTAAGACAGGAGGATCCCAAGTTCGCAGCCAGCCTCAGCTACTTAGTGAGGCCCTCCGTAACTTAGTTAGACCCTGTTTCAAAATAAAGAATAAAAAATAGGACTGGGGGTGTAGCTTGGAGATAGAATGCCCCTGGGTTCAATACCCAGTACCAAAAAAGACAACTTCCTTCTTATAGCCCCCAAAAGCTAAAATCTATCTATAACCAGTGAATTTGAAAGATGATAACAGTCTCAGATCAGATCACATTCCTGGCGAACAATTTGATTTAAGTCTGATGAGACCCTAAACAGAGGACCCAGTAACTTCTACCTGAACTTCTGACCTAGGGAAATATATATATTGTTTTAAGCCACTAAACTCATAGTCATTTATTATACAACAATTTAAAATTAACATGCATAATTTTCGATTGTAGAAAATATCGCTGACTTATATTCCAGAATTTAAACTGTGATGCAAACTTTATTTTAAGTTTAATCAAATTTGATCCTATCAATTATTTTATTATAGTACTGTGAACCACAATTACAGAAGTAGATTTTGGGTTTTTGTTTGTTTGTTTGCTTGTCAGTTAGTAGGTTTTTTTTTAACTTGGGATTGAACCCAGGGTTGTTCTACCTCTGAGATACACCCCCAGCCATTTTAAATTATTTATTTTTTATTGTGAAACTGGGTCTTGATAAGTTGCTTAGGGTCTTGTTAAGTTGCTAAGGCTGACAGAGTCTTGCTAAGTTTCTGAGTGATCTCGTTATGTACTTAAGGCTGGTCTTGAACCTGCAATCCTTCTGCCTCAGCCTCCCAAGTACTGGGATTACATGTGTGGTCCACCACCTCTTGCTAAAGTTAGAATTTGAAATGGAGCTTTGCATGCAAACAGTTTATGGGGACGTGTTCTTAAAATTACACTAATGAGATGTAAAAAGTCCAAATATATATATATAGAGAGAGAAATTGAATTATTGATGAAATCAGCTCATACCACCAATAGTATCAGTATTCTAGTGCTGGGAGGTCCTTCAGAGTTGCCTAAATTAAGGCAAAGAGCATAGAGCATCATACCTACACAGCCACCAGTCATTAGATTTGGTTGACTCCAGGAGGGGTGACATTTCCAAACTCCTTCTGGCGGAAGACATTTCATGCAAAGAGACTGACATGTTAACAACCAGCAGTCTACACTCACAGGAAGAGGAGAATGAGGGCCTTTGTATTGAAGGTATATCGGTGGCTCACCATATCACTAACCAAAACACTCCCTTTTACTTTATGTAGTGGTTTACCCCATCTTGGAATAAGTCCTTCAGAATTTATTCTTTTCTGGGAGACTTACTTGAGAAAAATTCACAGCACAATTACAACCCCCCAACACTGTAGCTGGTTTTGGGACCTCATCTGATGTTCAGCACTCCTATTTTTTTATCACCCATCCTGGGATCCACTCACAATCTCCTTGCACCTCTAGTTGTCTAGGTGGCTTATTTGGTAGAATGGACCAGAATTGATTAAGTGGTGTCTGAGCACCTGGTCACTATGTCCCTCTTACATCTTAACTGGTATCTTATCTCTTTGACTACCAAAATTGGATTAGAAAGTATCAAGAGTTGCTCTGCTAAATAATCAGGATGTCAAAATGACACTTTTCTGTAATCATTACATAAGAGTAACCCTGCAGCCTTCTGATAATTGTGGCAAATTATCTTTGCCAGAATGTCTATAGCTTTCCTTGCCTCCATTCTCTTGGTAAAGAGCAGATGATAGTGCATGGGTGGTAATGTCAATGTAGATTTCAATTGGACATTAATATTTTCATATAGAAGCATCCCCTCATTGAAAATCAGGTACTCTAGACCTAAAACATCTGCATATTTGTATAATGAGAAAAATTTTCTCAAATTATTGGGAGTGGTGGTAAAATTAACTCCTCTTCTTTATTTGTTCCTCAAAAGCAAATATTCTACCAATTTATGACTCAATTGCTTTGATTTAGACCAACTACTACATCTTTGGAGATAATTTCCTTGTACTACAGTGCATAACTCCAAGTTACTTCTTAAGCTGCACCTAAAATATAGCTGTTCTATTGCTATATCAAGAGGGCACCTTCTTGGTGGTAGGATGTAATATCATTTTACACAAATATGGGGGGAAATGTGTTTGAGCTGCTATGAGCCAGCTACAGCATTTGGCTGGATGTGACTCTATGTTACAAAATGTCTGACTGGGCTATTGTTGAGTACAAACAATCTCACAGCCTACTAGGTGACCACAATTTTTTTTATAATGTCTGTCGTCACTACCTTTCATATTCACTTTTCAATAAAGTTAAATGCATAGTCATTTACAAATTTTCTTTTCCACATAATTTTCATGACTCTTTTATGCCCTGGCCAGTGGAGTTTGTTGAAAGCCCCCATCTTCTTTACCAAGTTCAATTGCAGAATAGTGAAGGACAAAAGCTTCTGATCCTAGGAGATGGGGGAGAGAAAAATTTATGATAGAATGGTGGAGTTTCTTAAAAACAACAACAAAAAAGCCAGGCCTGGTGACACACATTTGTAATCTCAGTACTTGGGAGGCTGAGACAGGAGGATTGCAGGTTGACAGCCAGCCTCAGCAACTTAGTGAGACCCTGTTTCAAAATAAAAGAATAAAATTGGGCCAGAGGTATAGCTCAGAGATAGAATGCCGCTTGGTTCCATCCCCAGTACCACAAACTAGGAAAAACAAAAAATGAAAACAGAACACACAAAAATCCTTCACAATAAAGGTTAAATCAGATGGCTTTCACTTTATTCCTTACTGTGACTTTGGTATACCAGGGAAAGGAGAATATCATTAAAATAAACACACACACACACACACACACACACACACACACCTTTGTCATTAATAAGTATATTTACAAAATCTTTCCTCTCCCCTTATACATGAAGTCATAGTGAGTATTCTAAAATAGCATTTTCCTCCCTGATACCCAGAAATGTACTATCTTATTTTTCAGAGCATATTGGTAGATTTCTTTGTGAATAAATAATGCTATTGTCACCAAAAACATTTTAAAACAAGATGGCAAATATATATATATATATATATTTTAGTTTATGTAGGATTTGTCATATTTTAATGCACTAACTTGAACAATGTCTAGAAAGGTAAAAATAACAACAATGCTCACTTATGTTGAACAATGGAATCATTGTGAAAAGAATTTTTAACATTTTGATAAACACCATCATGACTCTGAACAGAGTTTAGAAAATTCTTTTCTTGGAAATTTAAAAGTTGAAATTGTCACATGTTGGAATCAATAACAGTTCTATTAACACTGATAATTGGAAACAAGTATTTCTGGGTCAAGTAATCATTTTGGTTGATTAGCAGATTAAAGCACTAATCACATGCAGCTGTGCAAAGTCAACTGCTAAGAAAAATAGCAAGAAATTCAAGGGGTTTTTTTGGTATGTGTGTGTGTGGTACTGAGATCTGAACCCAGGAGTATTCTACCTTAGAGCTACACTCCAAGTCCTTCTTATTATTTGTTTTGAAACAGGGTCCTGCTAGGTTGCTGAATGTCTCGCTACATTGCCGAAGCTGTTCTGGAACCCGTGATCCTCCTGTCTCAGCCCCCCAAATACTGAGATTACAGACATACAACACAATGCCTGGCAAGTTTTTTTTTTCTATTTAAACAATGATTTGAAAATTAAATTTTATACTGTTATCTACAATATTAACTCAGCAATTGATTCTATGTGTGTAGCACAATATTATTTATCTATTCCTTTCAAGATTATTTTTCTTTGTACTCAAATTTTTTTTCAAATACTGACATACATATGTATATATAGATATATGTGTGCTTCTATATAAGTCTCATAGAGTGCATTTCTAACCATAGAGAGATGTTTCTCCACGTGAACAATTTGGAGTTCATCCATAACAAAACATAGCTATGGACTTAAAGTTAATGATAATTGGGTTTTGAGTGGATGATATTGCCTATAAAAATATTGATAAGTTAAACAAGGACTACTACATACTGTTTAGTGTTTATGGAAACAAGTTAGAGATATTATACAGAGTGTACAGAGTAATTCAATGCATATGGAAGTTTAACTGCTTCTGTCATGTCATATGATTATCATAACTCCTGAACAGCTGGAGTGTCATGAATATGCATTTCAATAACACTTAGCCAAGATGGTTGTTCTGTGTTTTTACATCTCACCTTCAACTGTTCAATCCTTCCTATACTAGATTCCATATTTTTAAATTTTCTTTCATAGTAGTGTGACTTTCTCTTTAGAAATCTAGTCTTCCATTTTTGCTCTGGATTTTATTTTTCTTTATGAGTCATTACAGCTGGCACTACTGTGTAATACCAGTGACTTGGGAGGCTGAGGCAGGAAGATGGCAAATTTGAGGCCAACCTGTGAAACTTAATGAGACCCTGTCTCAATAATAAAAATAATAAGGGCTGGAGTTGTATCTCTGTAGTAGAGTACCCCTGAGCTCAATCCCTAGTACCAAAAAAAAAAAAAGAGTCAATTACTGTTTATGTGTCTTACATTATCAGTTTCTAACTGAATCATTACTACTAGCCTCTCTGTCTCTCTCTCTCTCTCTCTACTTAGTGAGGCCCTCCACAACTTCATGAGACCCGGTTTCAAAATAAAGTATAAAAAATAGGGCTGGGGGTGTAGTGTGGAGGTAGAATACCCCTGGGTTCAATCCCCGGTTCCGAAAAAAAAATAAGAATGAATGAAAATATATATAAATATGTATAATATATTTCTAATTTGAACTGATACTTTTTTAAAACTATAAACTCACTACTGATGTCATTTTCACAGCAAAATAATTAAAAAACATATCTATGTAAAGCTAATCTTCCTCACCTCGCTATATATCACCCTAAACACCTTCAGGAAGGTTTTAGTTTCAAAACAGCACAGAAGTAGTTCTCTGTAGAATCACAAAGACTACTGCATTAGCACAATTCACAGTGGCCAAATTATGGAACCAACCTAGATGTCCATCAACAGGTGAATGGATTACAAAATTATGGGAAATACACACAATGGAATTCTACTCAGCAATAAAGAAGAACAAAATAACAGCATTTGCAAGAAAATGGAAAGATCTGGAGAACATTATGTTAAGTGAGATTAGCCAATCACAAAAAAAGAAGGGACATATGTTTTCATTAATATGCGCAATTTAGGTAGTAGTGGGGACACAAAAGGGACTCCAATGACAAGGGAGAACCCTCAGTGGTAAAAGGGAAGGGGTACAAGGGAAGGGGAGGGGTAAGAAAGAAGTGAATCTATGGAATTACTGTCACAAACAATGTGTATATATGAGATTACACCAACATCATTCTCAGTGCTACATGTGAGGGGGTGGCGGGGGGAGGGACACCAAGAGCTGTGTGCATGTATGTTAACACCAAACTGATACTCATTGTGATGTGAGACTACAATGCACCAATAAAAACATAAAAAAAAGACTGCTGCATTATTAAATTGTCCTGAACGAAACCTGAACACAATTTGTCTCATTCTAAGGCAGTCAGTCCATAACAAGTTTTCTCTTTTTTTTAATGAGTGGTTTTATTGGCAACATTTGAAAGTTAAGACAGTGCATTTTTTGTTATCACTAAAAAGCCATGCTATGTCTAGAAGCAATGGGCCAGAAATGAAGTGTTTCTATAATCTGAGCGAGCGCACTCCAGTTCACCTGAGTTAGTACCATCCCCTTGGACCTCTGAGACCAAAGCTGTAGACAGTTGCCCTTTATCATTGTTAATGCATCTTTGATTTTTTTTCCTTTTAGTAACAGTTTTAGGAAGAAAAAAATCTTATGTTCCACTGGTCCCTACTTGTTTAATGTTACTTGCATAATCCTGGTAGACTAGCTTTTCTCAAAGTTGAAACCATTGACATTTGAGGCTGGAATATTTTTTGTTGTGATTGGCTGGATTGTGTATTGTATGATGTCTAGCTCCCTCCTGATGCTAATATAAAAGAAGCCATTAAATAAATTAGCCTTTAAAATATTGCTAGGGTAACTGCACAGCTTTGAAGAAAACAATAAAATCATGTTAGCTTACTTTTGATTGAAATAGGTGGGAAATGTGGAAAATTGAATGAAGTTAAGATTTGTTTATCTGCACAAACATAAATGAGAATTTCTATGAATATAAATAAAAGCAAAATACAATCTTCATTTGGAGTAGAAATGCATTTCTATTGAAAATTTTATATTTGAATCACTATTTCTTTTGGAGCATTTTTGTTTTTTCTAGGCAAATATGAAAAAAACTATTGTAATAAAATTAACAAGTTATTCACAGAGCAATATGAATTAAGTAATCTACAGTGTGACATGTTAATTCACTTTTTCAAGCAAATGATTCATTACCTTCTATTATAACTGGGAGCAGACTCTATATCTACTATATTTCATAGCATAATCAATAGAAATGAAAATTACAAAGGCACCATTTCCTAAAGTGGATATTTGCATGAGCTTGCTCATCAACAAAATCTGACGATTTAATTATAAATTAAAAGCCATGAAATCCATACATTTTTATGAATAAAAATAAATAGAAGTTTATTTCATTTTGTTTTGGTTTGTTTATAAACTGGGTATTAAAAATAATTAGAGGAAAACAGAGACCATGCCCATATGCAGAAAGAAATACAAAACTATTGTATAATTAAATAGAATGTGCCCTGAAACTATAAAGGAATTAACTCTCCTAAACTGTGATCCAATATTAAGCTCTCACCTCCTTCTCACTGCAGAATTAGGGGAAGTTTTCTGTAAGTCTGGCTAATAAATTTTACTAATTCTGGTTTTATGGAATCTTCTTTATAGTTTTTAGTCATAATTTTTCTAATTTTTATGCCTTCTACCATATTTATTTCTTATACTGAACCACCAAGGGCCCATCACTAGATTCCACTTATCAACACAGAACTGATCATGTTTCATCTAAAAGTCTTAACCAATGTTCCCACACAATGAATTATTTTGAGTTGATTTTAGATATTATATCATTTCATCTGTAAGTGCTATACTATTTATCAAAGAAAATTTCTTTTGACTCCTGACATTTTTTACATGACCTTTGCATTATTATTTGACAATATATTCCAAGTACATCTTATGGCTTTTCTGTCAGATTTGGAATCAGTTCATTTAAAAAAAAAAAACTGATGTTTTCCTTTGTTAAAATACCATGTTGTCTTTTTTTTTTTTATCGGTACTGGGGATTGAACGCAGGGGCATTCTACCTCCGCGCTACGCCCCCGGCCCTATTTTTTTATACTTTATTTTGAAACTGGGTCTCACGAAGTTGCGGAGGGCCTCGCTAAGGAGAGAGAGAGAGAGAGAGAGAGAGAGAGAGAGAGAGAGAGAGACAGGGAGAGAGAGAGTGAGAGAGCTGAAGCTGGCCGCGAACCCAGATCCTCCAGTCTCCGCCTCCCAAAGTACTGGGATTACAAGCGTGCGCCACCACACCCGGCCCATGTTGTCTTCCTATAGCATTTTATATCTTTTTTTAATCATGCAAGTTTAGGGTACCATTTGTGCCTGTTACAATTTATATTTTCATCTCTTTATGTAATTCATAAATGTCCTTTATTCAAGTTGTACATTCAACATTCATTCATCCATTCATTGAATACTTATCAACTGTTAACCATATGACAAATGTCCTAGATGCTAGAAATTTGTGAATAACAAAGTAAAAAATTTTGCTTTCATGAAGCTGTCATTCTGATGAAGGATTGATCTGACTTGAACACACTGTGGATCTTTCCTTCGTAAATGCTACCTTGGATGTAATCTGTGTTTTCAGCTCCATAGGCATCTATACCCTGGCCTGTTACATTTAAGAATGATTGCTGTTTCTTTCACAATTTCTCAATATACGTGCCTATTCTACTTGCTATTTTTGGAATAGTTTACATTTCCAATATTTTTTCCAAATCTATCATTATTATGTATGTTAATTTCATATTTTCGTTTCTCTTATATATTTCTATGGAAGAACAGGTCATTAAAATCATTTGTTTATTAAAAATATACATTTATTGTAAGAGTATAAGCCAATTTGTGATTACTTAAGAGCTAAAAACAAGCAATACTGACTTGGTAAATAGGTAGAAAAATATCAAATCATCACCACTCTTTAAAGGCATTGAATTAGGCCATTATTGCTTCACATATACAAATAAATGTAAACATGAAATTTTACATTAGTATTTCACAGGTAAGTAATAGTTAAATTTGGATAATTTTTAAAATATTTTAGTATTTTATTTTATTTTTATTATTAAATATATTAAGCTAAATATTTTATATATTGCATGAGTGTATACATTAACTATAATTATATGGTAATATTACATGTTTTTATGTGATTCATTTGAAGTAGAATAAATTACCTGTGTTAGAAAACTAAGTTTTAACTTCAGCTATCTTTAACATAAATTATTCCATAAATATTAATTGAATTTTTGAACATGCTTTTATTGGTGTATTATAGTCTTACATAATAATGTAAATCATTTTGACAGTGACCTACATGCACACAGTACTTGGTGCCCCCCTCCCTGCTGCCTCCTCATCCCCCTTCGCCGTATAGAGTACTGAGATTGGCATTGGTATTTTCACATATGTACACAAAGCCTATGACAGTAATTCCTTCAATGACCCTCACTCTTCCCCTCCCCTTCCCCTAGACCACCTCCCTGGTTCCACTGAGGTTTCTCCTCCATTATCTGGAGTCCCTCTTGTATCCATTTACTCCCTAGCTTCCACATATTAGAGAAAACATATGACCCATCACTTTCTCTAACTGGCTAATCTCACTTAACATAATGGTATCCAGGCCCTTCCATTTTCCTAAAAATGAAATAATTTTGTTTTTTATTGCTGAGTAGAATCCCATTGTGAGGATATCACATAATTTTGTAATCCATTCATCTGTTGATGGACTCCTAGATTGGTTCCATAATTTGGCTATTGTGAATTGTGCTGCTATGAGCATGGATATGCATATATTACTGTAGTTCTCTGATTTCAGCCCCTTTGGAAAGATACCCAAGTGTGGTATAGCTGGATCATATGGTGGATCCATTCCCAGTTTTCTGAAGAATCTCCACACTGATCTCCATAGCATCTGAATTAATTTGCAATCCCACCAACAGTGTAGAAGAGTTCCTATTTCCCTACAACCTCACCAACATTTATTGTTTTTTGACTTCTTGAAAATTGCCTTTCTAATTGGAGTTCGATGGAATCTCAGTGTAGTTTTGATTTACATCTCCCTGATTACTAATGATGTTGGACTTTTTTTCATGTATTTATTGGCCATTTGTATCTCTTCTTTTGTGAAATGTCTATTTAGTTGAATTTCCCATTGCTTAATTGGGTTATTTGTTTTTTTAGTGTAAAGTCTTTTAAGTTCTTTGTATATTCTAGATATTAGTTCTCTATCAGAGGGATAACTGGCAAAGATCTTCTGCCATTATGTAGACTTTCTCCTTAGACTCTTGATGGTTTCCTTTGATGAGCAGAAAGTTTTTAGTTTAATGCCATCCCATTTATTAATTCTTGTTTAATTTCCTGAGCTATGGGGGTCTTGTGGAGGATGTTTTTACCTGTGCCTATATGTTGGAGTGTTGGACCTATGCCCTCCTCTAAAACATGGAAAAATCAACAGATTTATAGGCACATAAAACCTACCTAAATTGAACCAAGAAGATATAGAAAACCTAAACCAACCAATAGCAAATAAAGAAAGAGAAACAACAATCAAAAGCCTTCCATTGAAGAAAAGCCCAGGTACAGATGTATTCCCCGCTGAATTCTACAAAACCTTTACAGAAGAATTAAACCTAATGCTTCATAAGTTATTCTGTGAAACTGAAAGAGATGAAATTCTTTCAGACTCCTTCTATGAGGCCAGTATCACCTTAATACAAAAAATGAAAAAAGATCACTCAAAAAAAGAAAATTACAGACCAATATCATAGATGAACATAGATGAAAAATTCTAAACAAAATACTAGCCATGCACATTCAAAACCATATCAGGAAAAGTGTATACCATGACCAAGTTGTTTTCATTCCAGGAATGCAAGGCTGGCTCAACATATGCAAATCAATGCATGTAATTTACCATATGAATAGAACTAAGGACAAAAATCACATTATCATCTCAATAGATGCTGAAAAAGCATTTGACAAAATCCAACACCCATTCATGTTAAAAACACTGCAAAAAATCGGAATAGAAGGAATGTACCTCAACATCATTTAGGCAATATACAATAAAACCAAAGTCAACATCATATTGAAAGGGGGAAACTGAGGGAATTCCTTTTAAAATCGGGAAAAAGACAAGGATGCCAATTATCACCACTCCTTTTCAATATAGTCCTTGAGGCTTTTGCCAGAGCAATAAGACAAGAGAAGGATATCAAAGGAATTCAAATAGGAAAAGAAGAATTAAAATTAACTCTATTTGCAGATGACATGATCCTATATTTAGAAGATCCAAAAAACTCAACCAAAAGAGTACTCGAGCTGATTAACACATTCCACAAAGTAACAGGATACAAAATCAACCTAAAAAAATCAGTAGCTTTTCTATATGCCAACCATGAATTCACTGAGAAGGAATCCAGAAAGCAATTCTATTCACAATAACCTCAAAACCAATAAAATACCCTATAATAAACCTAACCAAGAAGATAAAAGACCTCTACAATGAAAATTATAAAACACTAAAGAAAGAAATTGAAGATTTTAGAAGATGGAAAGATCTCCCCTGCTCTGGGATAGGCAGAATAAATATTATCAAAATGGCCATTCTACCAAAAGTGATCTACAGAGTCAATGCAATCCCTATCAAAATACCAATTTTATTCTTCACAGACCTAAAAAAATCAGTCATAAATTTCATATGGAGAAACAAAAGACCCAGAATAGCCAAAGCAATTCTCAGCAATAAGAACCATACAGCAGGTATCACAATGCCTGACTTCAAATTATACTACAGAGCTATAGTAATAAAAACAGCATGGTATTGGCACAAATCAGACACATTGACCAATGGAACAGAATAGAAGATACAGGAACAAATCTGCACACTTATAGCCAGTAGATTTTCAATAAAAGTGCCAAACACATAGGTTGGATAAAAGACAGCTTTTTCAATAATGGTGTTGGGAAAACTGGTTATCCAGTAGTAGAAAAATGGAAGTAATTCCTTACCTCTCACTGTACATAGGAGTCAACTTGAGATGGATCAAAGACCTGCAAATATTAATTGAATTTAAATCACAGAATTTTCTATCTTGACTTCTGAAACTTTTAGCTCTTAAAATTTTTAACATAATAGGACACTTTTGCAAATACTGTTATGAAATGTTTCTTGTATGGATTCAGTTTTCTAATAAATGTTATTATGGTATAAAAGTAAAATATCCCCCAGACCTCATGTTCTGAGTCAAGCTAAGGTTGGTGTCTAGGAGTATGGCTGTGGGGACTGTATATGTTGTCCCTTGACCCCTCCTCCTGCTCCCTCTGCTAACAACCAAGATGCCCTGAAGTGCAGCTGTGGCTGAAGCTGGCCCCCAAATTGACTATGACTTTTGAACCTCTCCAGATCTGTAAGAAAATAAACCCTTCTTCCTCTAAGTGCTGCATATCCGGTGTTTAGATCACAGTGGTGAGAATGCTGACTGAAACAAAATATAATTTAAATTCAATTTATAGATCAAATGTCAGTATATGCAATGTTCCCAAGATTTATTTTCTTGCAATATATGTGAAATACAAGTAGGAGACATTGATGCTTTTTGTGCATGAAACAACACTAGGTTAGATCTAAAAACAGGTCAAGTGACCCATTGATAATATGTCAAATTGGCAAAAGGTAAATCTGGGGAGCTAGAGGGAAGGGCAGCTAATCTGTTTTAAATTGTTACCATGAAAATTAGGTTTGTCTGAATTATATTTGATAAGAAACATTTTCTTTTGGAAGGGGGCAGGAGGTATTTAAATACAAGTATACCACACATCAATTGCAGAAGTTACTTTTTCTAGCCAATTCAATTTGAGTCTACATTTTTTATTCAAAGAAGAATACATTATTCCAGTAAATATTCTTGTCAGCAAGAATCTGGAAATAGTCTGTTCAGAAATGTCAGCTTTCCTGAATGTGCTTAGAATAGAGTTAGAACTACCAACAGAAGTTTTAAATACCTGTCAAAGGCTGTGACAACTTAAAGCCTCCCCACTTCACATTACAAAATAAAGTCTGAAATTCAATTCCACATTCTTTAGTAGGTGGAATGAGTCACAAATCACAATATTCTTCTGGTGGAAAACATAGGAAGAACTGCAGGCACACATAATTAAGCTGGTTATTTCTGCTTTTTTCCTCAATGAAAAAAAAAGACACAGTACACTTTCTTAGAAGATGTTAGCAACTCATGAATTTTTCTGCACTGACTTTAATGTGAAGATTTAGCATATTTATTGGTTTAGTTATGTTGACATTTTTTTCAGGTTGACTAGTGTTTTGCAGAAACAATGAATATACATTAAAATCAGAAAAAAGTCCCATGTATTGTCATTGATGTGATATTATAATATGTTTAAATGGGTCTTTACATATTTTGACAAGAATAATAAAAGTTATTACACAATTTATTTCAAATACATAATGTCCTCAAAAGGATTTCCTTCTTTTGTAAGCTTGATTAATGTGCCCTTGTATGTGTGTGTCACCTTTGCTTTGCTTTATCGCTCATCCATCTGTGGACACTTGAATTACTTCCACGTCTTGGTTATTGTGAAGAGTGCTGCATGAACGTGGGAGTATCTCATCACAATCTTGATTTCAATTCTTTTGATATCTACCTAAAGTAGGGTTGCTGGATCTTATAGTGGTTCTGATTTTTTTTTTAATTTTTAAAGCAATCTCCTGACTGTTTTCTATCACTGCTTTATAATTGACATTCTCACCAACAACAGCTTACAAGGTTTCCAATTTCTCCACACTTTTGCCAAGACTTGTCATCTTTTGATTTTTTAATAAAGCCCATCTTACCAAGTATGAGGTAATATCTCAATATACTTTTGATCTGTATTTCCATGATAATTATGATGAGCACCTTTTAAGAATTATAAGCATTTTGATCTATACATCTTACCACTGAGCCTCATGAACATCCTCAGATCATAGGACTGGAATAATTGTATTTTTATAAATGTATATGACTTGTTAAAAATACAGGAGAGAATATGGTAAAAAGTTTAAAATTATTTTAGTCCAAATTCATTATTCTTAAATAGAATGTCATGTAATTAATAAGGTATATTTAGCATCTTGGTTGTCTAGACATAGTAATTTTAATCCAAAATAATATAATATTGTATCTGTGTTTGTTTGTGGTATTTATAGATAAAATATTAATTGTAAAAGTTTTTAAATTCTCAAAATAATGATGCAGGGTTTTGGAATGAGAAAATTATTTTCAAAATGTGAGTGTTTTGTATATTTATTTCACTGCAAAATTGTCCTATATAGAGTAGTCTGTCTAATCTTAATCACATCCCAGCAATAATTTTTGATAGGACAGATCTCACAGATTTTTAAACAGTCATTTCTGGAAGAGAGAGACTAGTAGAATAGTGGAAGAAAATTGGGAATGGGAAGTGGGGAGGAGAAAAGGATGATTAAGTAAGAAAACAGTTCAAATAATATTCATAAATAAAGATATCACTAACAATCTCATTAAATGTATAGGGGGATGAAGAGGGAAATACACCAAGTGATATGTACATTTATGTTTAAATCACTTTGAATATCACTATAACGCATAATTACAATGCACCAATAAAAGTATATAAAAAGTAACACACATTTCCTAAATTTATTCATAGTGCTATGTATCAAAGAAATTTTAATGCATATAAATATGTGTACTTATTTAATTCACATAAGTTCCCTGTGACATAAATTTCATTATCACTTATGACTTTTAAAATAATGGCTGCATTATAATCTCACATTATAAGGTAGTTCATAGTGATAGTGACATACATGCACACAGCATTTGGTGAGCTTTCCCCTAGACCCTTCCCCACTCTCCCCCTTTCCAATACAAGATATTGAGATTGGCAGTGGTATTCTCGCATATGAACATAGCAATTTTGGATGAGAACTGAACATGAGGGTATAAATCACTTTTCTTACATCCAGCTTATAAAAAGTAGTACTTGGAATTCAACCCATTAACTTCTATTTTCTTAATACTGTACTACAGAGCTTTTTCTAGAGAAGTGAGCACTGAAAGATGGTCTAGTTAGTGTCTTTATTTGCTTAAATGATCTTACTTAAGAACTGTATATTAACATGGAAGAAGTTTTTAAGTCAATTGTTCAAGTATAATTTATTCTGCTGGGCTCACTATGCTTTATTTTGACTTGGGTGAGGATTTAAGCAGAATATGAACACAAAAAATTTTAATAAGAGAAAAACATATAAATATTACCACTGGTAGTATTAATCCTAAGGCCTAAAGGATAAAACATGTATTTCAAACCCATCTACCGGCTTTTCCTCATGGTGAAACTCCTGTGTGTGTGTGTGTGTGTGTGTGTGTGTGTGTGTGTATTACTGGGGATTAAACCCAGGGACATTCTACCTCTGTTCTACACCCCAGCCCTATTTTATTTTTTCTTTGGAGATGGGGTCTCACTAAGCTGCAATCCTTC
>PVJS01037163.1:0-20071 GCA_004027185.1 Glis glis
GAGTGATGGCAAGGCGCCATGGTGGGGCAGGGGTGGGGTGTGGGTAGAGTGATGGCAAGGCGCCATGGTGGGGCAGGGGTGGGGTGTGGGTTGGTATGCATGCTATGTAGGGCTTTGTACATTCTGATAAGGACCTTGATTTCAAGCTAGGTGAAATGGAAGCCATTTGGACAATATTAAGCAGAGGAGTGAGATAATACATCATTTTTAAAAGACTTAGTTATTTTATTAGCCATGTAGCTTTATTGGTTCTTTGGTCTCATTCAGTTATGGCAAATAATGAACTAGACATTAATACTGATTCTCCATAGATGCATATTTGCCAGTTAGAAAAACTTAACTTTCTTATGACGAATAGTGTGTCTTGGCCATGTATTTATTTTAAAAAAGATTTTAAGCTGGCCGTGGTGGTGCATACTTGTAATCCCAGTACTTGGGAGGTTGAGACAGGAGGATCGAAGGTTCACGGCCAGCCTCAGCAACTTAGTGAGGCCCTCCGCAACTTAGACCCTGTTTCCAAATAAAATAATAAAATCTGGTTGCGGGTGTAACTTGGAGGTAGGATGCCCTTGGGTTTCATCCCCAGTACAGTACCACCACCCAAAAAAGAAAAAAAAAGAATTTAGCCTGGGATGGTGGTACACACCTTTAGTCCTAGTACTTGGGAGGCTGAGACAGAAGGATAGCAGGTTTGAGGACAGCCTTGGCAACTTAGCGAGACCCTGTTTCAAAGTAAAATATAAAAACTACTGGGGGTAATTCTTCCCTGGGTTCAATCCCCAGTGACAAAATTAAAAAAAAGATTTTGAAAAAAATGTATTTTCAAATATAATAAACACAATATTTAAGCAATAAGACTGCTTAAATTATTAAGGAAAACCAATCCAGCATCTCCTCATTTCTGTGAAACCTTTTACAGATGCCAGGATAAATATAATATTCCATTAAATTAATTAATCTACTAACAGTAACATGGTGGGTATATACAAAACTGTGAGTAAAATTCTTTTTTATGTAAACTTTTTTTTGCAATATGGTAGAATTACCAAACTACCTTTAAAATTATTGTTACTAAAGTGTTGATAACTTGCTCTGATAAAGTTTCCCAGAGGATTGCCCACTAACTTCCATAAGCATAGCTCTGTGTGACAGATGAGAAGAAAGTCTTGTCCTCTCTCCTGTGCTGCTGCTGCATTGCAGTGGTGATGGCAAGTGCATCATGTTCAGTTAGTCCTATTTTTTAGGTATTACAGATATAGCTTCTCTGCTGTCATCCATGCTCTAAGTCTCATTTCTAATCACGTAAAACTATATATTCCCCTTCCTGCTTGTAAACCTTGAATCCCTGTGTTGTGACACAATACAGATTATATTTCAGGCACCCATTTTCTACTGTTTGTTTTCTTAAGTGTAGTAAGCTTGAATTTTGGTTTCTAGTTAAATACACCTTTTTAAAGATACTCAGTCTGTAGGTGGTTGAATCTCTTAGAAATAGTTATATTTTGTACCTAATTGAATTACATTGTAATCTATAGACAGGAGCATTACTCCTGTTGTCTCAGTACTGTATAGCATACTATTGTATAATGCTCTAAGTTTTCAAGGAATAATGAGTACTAAGGCATTTACATATGGTGTATTTTGATATATGCTTGTATATCTGCTGCTTATTTTCATTTTATATCCCACTAGTATTATTCTTTATTTTTATCAATAAGTAAATTTTGAAAGCAAAAGAAAAGAAAAATGTGTCATTTCTCATGAACAACATTCTATGTTGAGGTGCTTTCCCTTGGAAATAAAGGTTTCTCATAATATATAATTAATAAGAATATCCAAATATTGGTTCTAAGTAAGCTAATTAAGAAAGTGCTCCTCAAACTTTCTTCATGACTTTGCTGTTATCATTCATGACTTTGGTGTTATCACGTGAATTATAGAAGAAGCTTCCATTCTGAAAATGTTTGCAAGAATGGAAAGGAGATGACACTTTTCAGTGTTTTTAAGAGGATAGCTACTTTTGTGTTGCCCATACTGAAATGTGCATTGTAATGTAAAATATGAATATCATGAAAAATATTTGTAACTTAAAAATAAAATCATAAGTATGCCTTCTATATGGGTGAAGCATGAACTACATTGAACTCTTGCCTGTGCAGAAATACAATCTGATCATAATGTCTTCTGCACACCTTTCTATGTGCAACAATTTCAACATTTTAGGAAACTAAAATAATTCTAGATAAATATATATTGAGCTATCAACTTTATTATTCTATCTTATGCTTTAAAATTTGGAAAGTTAAGTTGTGCAGAAAGTCAAATAATTCAGCCATGCAGAACAACATAAAAACATTAATGATAACTAAAGAACGCTAGTTTTGATCACTGAATCATATGAATTATGAATCACTTATCATCTATAAATGCTGTGTATTTTGTTGGTTTTAGGCTCCATATATTTTTCCTGAATACTGACTTTGTTGTCTTTTTTAGTTACTATATCTCTCAAAGCTTTAACACTATTGTTTAGTAGTATATTAAAAGTCTGTAAAGCTAATCTAATTTTATACCAGATGTTATTCTTCAAGATTCAGCTGCTTTCATAAAGTGACTGAACTAGGCAATTGGTTAACGTAAATGCATACACAGTGGAAAATGCTTATGCCAAGCTATTCTCAATAAGCTTTTAAATTCACATTTTAAAAATCTAGGCCAGGCCTATAATCCCAGCTATTTGGGAGTTTGAGGCAGGAGGATCATAAGTTCAAGACCAGCCTAGGCAACTTAGTATTGACCTGTTACAAAATAAAAAGGGCTGGGGATGTAGCTCAGTGATAGAGTGCTTACCTAGTACATGCCCTGTCTTCAGTACCATTTCCACAATAAGAAAAAATCTGATAATAAAGTTGTTGGGCTTTTGTTTCCTATCCTGAACATCTGTGGTAAGCACTATAATGATAATCCCTTCATGTGGTCTGTCTTTTCAACAATCCAGTACAATATAAGAATATGTAAGTTGTATGGCTTATATTTGTTTTTTTAAAACCTATACCTTTGCCGGGCGTGGTGGCGTACGCTTGTAATCCCAGTACTTTGGGAGGCAGAGACCGGAGGATCAGGGTTCGAGGCCAGTCTCAGCTCTCTCTCTCTCTCTCTCTCTCTCTCTCTCTCTCTTTCTCTCTCTCTCTCTCTCTCTCTCTCTCTCTCTCTCTCCCTGTCTCTCTCTCTCTCTCTCCTTAGTGAGGCCCTCCGCAACTTCGTGAGACCCGGTTTCAAAATAAAGTATAAAAAATAGGGCTGGGGGTGTAGCGCAGAGGTAGAACGCCGCTGCGTTCAATCCCCGGTACCGCAAAATAAATAAATAAATAAATAAAACCTATACCTTTATATTTCAGTAAGTAATTCTTGATCATATTATTTATGTGAAGCACCAATAAATACTGGAAATCAAAGAACAAAGAATCATTTTTCTCTGTTAGCAAGCGATGACTTGTAAACAGGTAACAATTTACAACTCAGAGATGGTAAATAATGTAAAGTTGAATGCGTCTGTGTGGGAGCAGAGGGGGAGCAATGGCTTCCAGGCTGGATCAACCTGCAGGAAGCAAGGAAAGGAATCTGGAAGGTCCCAGAGCTTCACATTCAAGTAAGAATTTGGCAAGTGGGTAACTGGCTGTATTAATTTTCTAGAGCTGGCATACCAAAGTACCACGATCTGGGTAGCTTATAAAAAAAACAAACTTGTTCTCATAGTTCAGGAGGCTAGACATCTGAAATCAAGATGTTGGTAGTGTTGGTTCCTTCTGGAGGTTGTGAGGGAGGAACCACTCCATGTATCTCTCCTAGTGTCTGACAGTTGCCTGCATTTCTTGGCATTCCTTGGCTTATTGAAGCATCAAAAGAATCTGCTTCCATCTTGACATAAACTTCTCTGTGCATCTCTGCTGTTCCTTTTGTCTCTCATAAGGATTCTTGACCCTTAACTAGTTATATCCATTTCCAAAAAAGTTCATATTCTGAGTTTCATTTTGGACATGATTAGGGGAGGCATAATTCAACCTACTGTACTGGGCAAAGTAACATAATAAGGTAAACACAATACCTAAAGGCATAGAGGCCTGAAAAGTTATTAGGAGGCACAGGGTAATAAATATAGAGTAAATGGATTAAATTGAATAGTGCTGGGATAATACTGAGAAAGTACATTGGGGACAGATTTGCAAAATCATTGTATGTGACATTAAGATGTTTAGACCTTTTGTGAAGAAGACAGGACTAAAATGATTTAGGGAAGCAAGTTGATAATGTACACCATAACTATATTTTCCTGGGGTGAAAAGTTATACCATTAAGATTTTAGAGAATTCGGATGAATAGTCAATCAACACTTATTTAGTAATACATACTGTCTAGCATTAGCTTAGCTATTTTAGTGATTATAATCATGGCTCCTGTTCCAAGAACTTTACAAGACATTTGGAGTCACTAGACTAATAAAAATGAAACAAAAATCCAAATCAACATATAAGTATAAACCTAGTGATTCTGACTTATAAATACATTAAGAGTTTCAAGCCGGGCGTGGTGGCGCACACTTGTAATCCCAGTACTTTGGGAGGCAGAGACTGGAGGATCTGGGTTGGCAGCCAGCCTCAGCTCTCTCTCTCTCTTTCTCTCTTTCTCTCTCCTCTCTCTCTACTTAGTGAGGTCCTCCACAACTTCGTGAGACCCGGTTTCAAAATAAAGTATAAAAAATAGGGCCGGGGGTGTAGCGCGGAGGTAGAACGCCCCTGGGTTCAATCCCCGGTACCGCAAAAAAAAAAAAGAGTTTCAGATTAGAAAACGATCTATGTGGAGTTAAGTGCTATAAAAAGCTGAATTGAGAAAGTAGAATCTAGTTTAGATTTGATAAGTCATTTGAATTGGTTCAAAAGGGGATAGAAAGAACTCCCACTGATAAGTAATCACATATTAAGCCTAGAAGACAAAAATAGAAATGGTATATGTTATGCAGGAAAGATAGTGTGACCAGAAAAAACAGCCAAACGTAGATTGCATAAAGTTAGAGAAAGAATATTACAGTGAACATAATCTACTTTAGAAGGTTAGGTAGGTGAATTTGTACACAATGTGTAGCTGATTGGGTGTGGGAGGGCAGGTCCTTTTAATAATATTGGCTCAACAGAAACATACAATTCTGTAATTTTCTTAGAAAATAAAAAAGATCAAAAGAAATCCAACCCTGAAGCCTTTGCCCCAATCCAAGTATGAGATGATGACAACAAATACTACTAAAGAAGTTGGATTTTGTGTGTTTTGACTACTTGACATATTTCCTAGTTCTCCTTTGTCTTAAACCTAGTCAATCCATCTTCTTTCATGTATTTTACATCTTCTTCATTTTTTTTCTTCCTTACCCTTTACTTTCACCATCAGAATTTAGCTCCAGACAAAATTCTCATGTGAGCCATCTCAATTCACCATATCTAAGAGCATGGGACAGCATGAGCCATTTGAGAAGTTAAATGATGATGAGGGCAACTAAGATGATGATGACAAACTACCTCTAATATGTGAAGAATGTTATATGTTATTTTTTCCAATCATTGCAGTGCTCTAACATGAAAGAGTCACTATTATCCCCTAATCACGAGTGAGGAAACTGTTGCCCAGAGAGGTTAGGTAGCTTAATCAAAGTAGAATGCAGTGGAACCTAGCAGTCTATCTAACTGCAGAGCCCAGATTCACAATCACTTTATAATAGTGCAGGCTGGTACACCTTCATCTTTCCTTTGTTGCAGTCCTTTTAAGTTACAGCTCTGTGATTCAGCTTCCTCAAGTGACCTACAATCGCATCTTCTTTCCATTCAGAAGTTTTCAGTGACTCCCTTATGCTTACACAGTTAGCTATATTTTACTTCTGCCTTTTTCCAAGGCTCCTCCAAGTGTAGTGACAGCTTACATTTCTATCCTCATCTCTAGCACTCCTGGTAGCCCTGTATACAGTCTATATTGTTGTATTCCTTAGTGCTCCCATACCTGCCCTTTCTGGAGGATTGTCTTCTTTTTCTTCTATATGGGAATCTTATCTAGAAACTAGAACCACCTCATGATAGTTTCTTCTAAGAAGACTTTTCCGTCTTTTTACTCTTCCTCTTAATTTTATGCTGTTTTATTTGATACCACTTATTTTAAAATTTAAGATAATATATACTTATTTAAACTAGATTCTAAATTTCTTGAAGGCAGAAATGATGAAATTAAGTTCTCACTTTTGTGTTACCTAGTGTAGGACCTGATACTCTTGGACCTAGATAAAATAAAAAGTACAAGCAAATGTGAGTTCTGACCTAAAGAGAGTCCTCGTTCTATAGTGTGAGTAATCAGTCAGCTTGCTGGACAAGTAGAAGAGAAGGGTTTAAAATTACAGATTCATCCAGTGGCCCAGAAATGCCTCTGGCAGGAAAGAAAACATTGCTGAACTGACAAAGAAATTACTTTTGAACCTCTTAACTGCCATTTTTCCAATTATGTTCTGGAGATTGGCTGCACAAACCCCCAAGGCACTTGCCGAAATGAAGATTCCAGAAAATGAGATCCAGAAATGTACCTTGAAGCAAGATTCCCAGGTTACTTGTTTATGTATTCATTTATCTGAATGAAATTTCTACAGATACATTTAATATACACAGAAAAATATACACATGTATGACTTAATTTTCATGAAGTGAACGCACTTATGTAACAGCACCAGATCCAGAAATGGAATGTTACCTGCTTTCCAGAAGCCATTCAACACTCACCTGTAGTTGCCTAGTCTGCCAACCACACCTTCCCATAGGGATTCCTGAGTCTTGTGTACAGTCAATTTAAGAACTTCTGCTCCAAATCCAGGCTTGTTCCTGGGTAAAGAAGAAATAATGAACATTATTCCCTAACTTTCTCCCTTTTCTTATTAATTCTCTTCTCTACCAGCATTCTCCTTGGCAATAAAGTCATGAAACATTTCATCTGGAGAATTCCTGTAATTTCCTCCTCAGCATTGAACTCTTTAGGCTGAAGTTCTACTTTAGGGGATCTCTTCTTTCTTTGGTAGGATTCTCTTCTTTCTTTGGTAGGATTCTCAAAATTATTCCATTAGAAGCCGGGCATGGTGGCGCATGCTTGTAATCCCAGTACTTGGGAGGCTGACACAGGAGGATCGCAGGTTCGCGGCCAGCTTCAGCTACTTAGTGAGGCCCTCCACAACTTAGTGAGACCCTGTTCCAAAATAAAGAATAAAAAATACAGCTGGGGGTGTAATGCCCCTGGTTTCAATCCCTAGTACCGCCAAAAAAAAAAAAAAATTACTCCATTAGGCTTAGGAAGATTTTGCTTTTTGTCAAACAGTATTTGGAAGATTGAAAAGGATAAATGTATATAATTTCAAAAGATAGGCACCACAGATGATTTATTTTACTTTTTCTAAACCAAAAGCTTAGCTTAGGAAAGAGGCCACTAGGTTTTAGAGAGAAACGGAAAGGTATATAAATATATTTTTTAATTTTATTGAGCATGAGGACTCCTAATTTTGTAATTTGTAACAACTTAACATCAATCATCTTTAGATAAGTTTGTCATTGAACTGTGCAAGCATTGTTTACCTAGCACATTAAAGCTGTGAACAGATTTGTTGGAGTTTAGTTTACTCAAGAAAAATTTTTATATACTTTTATTGGTGCATTGTAGTCTCACATAAAGAAAATTTGTTTTAATTAATTAATAATATTAACTCTATTGTTTGTATCTATAAGGATAAATGCTAATTATAAACATATTTTATCTGTATATGGAAGCAAGTTTTCTACTTGAGAATTTTTATCAACAACTTTACTACTTGAGAATATATTTTAAAATTTATAGATTCCTCTTCCTCTCAGTTTGATAGTCTTATTTTTATTATAATTTTAGGTGCTAAAATTAAATCATAAACAACTTTATGAATATATGTTTCTGTGAAAAATGTTTAAGAAAAATACTGTAGTAGCAAACAGATGATATATTAATTCCAGTTCTGTAGAATGAATTATAATTGTTAACCCTTCATTTTAATCTTTTCAAGAAAAAAAACATTAAATTGATTTGCAGTTTCTTTACATGATGTTATATTTTTATTTCTTAGGATTAAATTTAGATGATGTCATTTATACTCATTTTAGAAAGTATAATCTGTTATTTTACATTATGGAAGTCAATCATGTAATAACATATTTGAAAAATCAGATTAAAGGATCTGAGGGGACTTTGGAGGTTATCTAATTCATTCTGCCTGTAGACCTATGTTCAGAGGATCTACACTTTTGATTCTTTTAGCACACTGGTTTCATATTATCATTTTTCTCTAAGTTTTGTGTCTACATATCCATTCTACTTAGAGCACTCACTTGGGAACTACTTGAAACCTCATCAAATCTTATAACAATTCCAAGATCTCAAACTTGAAATTTACATCGAGCTCAACTCCAGTTTCTTCTTTTATTTCTGCTTATTCTGATTTTCATTTCATAGGCTTTTTACACTTTCACTATAAGAAAAGTTAATTCAAGACCAAGAGTACGAATAAATTAACCAGTTTTGTGGGATACACGCACACACACATACTCTACCACTAACCCCAGGCCATGTGACACCCAACCCTTTTTTTAATACTTTTATTAGTGCATTATAGTCAGTCTCACATCATAACGGAGTTCATAGTGATAGTGACACACATGCACACAGCACTTGATGAGCTTCCCTGGCTCCTCCCCACTCCTCCCCTTCCCCATACAAGATACTGAGATTGGCATTGCTATTCTCACAGATATATGTACACAGTGTCAGTGGAAGTGATTCCTTTATTGATTCTCCCCTCTCCCACGCCACCACCCTCCCCTAGACCACCTCCCTCGGTCCACTGGGGTTTCTTCTCCATTAACTAAAGTTTCTCTTGTATCTGATTACTCCTAAGCTTCCACATATGAGAGAAAACATATGACCCTTCACTTTCTGTGACTGACTAATCTCATTTAACATAATGTTCTCCAGGTGTATGCATTTTCCTGCAAATACTTTTGTTCTTGACTGCTAAGTAGAATTCCATTATGTGTATGAAACGGTCTCGCTAAGTTGCTGAGGCTAGCCTTGAACTTGTGATCCTCCTGTCTCAGGCTCCATAGTACTGGGATTATAGGCATGTGCCACCATGCCCCAGGGAGAAATATAATTTTAATTGTACATTTATAGTACATAATAGCCACCAAATATCAATATTTATTTAAGAAACATTTTTTAATTTAATTTTTTTTATTTTTTTGTGTAGTACTAGGGATTGAACCTAGAGGCATTCTGCCTTTGAGCTACACCCCCAGCCTTATTTTTTATTTGGAAAGAGGGTCTCGCTAGGTTGATGAGAGTTTCACTATTGAGGCTGTCCTCGAACCTGCAATCCTCATGTCTCAGCCTCCCAAGTACTGGGATTACAAGTGTGCGCCACCATGCCTGGCTAAGAAACCTTTTTAATTAAAAAAACTGCCATGATTGAATGAGCTCAACATGAATCTGAAAATAGTAAATTCTGGTTTTATTAATTTTAAAGAATATTCATAATATATTTAGTTAAATGATCATTCTTTTTTTCTAAGATTCATATAATTCTCTGAGTTTAACTGTTCTTCATATCATTCTGAGAAAATTAACTTCAATATTAGCTTCATTTGAGAAGTTGAAAAATAAATATGAAATTGTAAATCTTCTGAATTTAAAAAATTCCTGGATTACTCTAAACATACAGATTTTTACAATCATTTTATATTTTACTTCAGGGTTTAAATGCATTTTATTTTAAAAATATATTGGAGCCAGGCATGTAATCCCAGTACTTGCAAGGCTGAAACAGGAGGACTGCAGGTTTGAGGTTCGTCTTAGGAGCTTGGTGAGTCCTTCAGCTCCTTAGTGAGACTGTTTCAAAATAAAATAGGGCTGGGGGTTTAGCTCAGAGGTAGAATACCCCTGGGTTCAATACCCAGTACCACAAAATAAAATACACACACACACACACACACACACACACACACACACACACAGTACTTGAATTCTCTTCTTTTTAAAGTAGCAAAAATATTTTTGTTTATATTCTATAAATAATCTTTTTTCTGAAACATGTTGTGGACTTAAGACTCATGTAAATAATACTGTGACATAAATCCACATGTGATTAAAATATAGATTAGATATTATAGATAAGTAGGTATTAAAATAATTTAAGGGCAGTACATATCCTGAGACAAAATTTTGTTAAAAGAGTCAAAATTTGAGTTGATCTTAATATCAAGGTATTTCTTGATATGGATCAGGAAAGAAAGTGAAATAGCATTAATAAAAACCTATATAGAAGTTGAAATGGGGATTGGATATTTGGGAGACATGAAGAGACTTTTTTACTAAAACTTGTAATTTTGTTGATAGAAATAGTGTGAGGAAAATTGTGCTTAATCTGGCATGCCAATTATGTCTGCCTCCATGTCCCTTGTCAATTATATCAAATAATCAGTTTTACTTTCCATCCTGTATTAATCTCCTTGTCTCATTCTCCCTGTTTGAAATCCTCTCCTAATATCTAATCACATAAAGTAAAATGAAATCCTGATTTTATTAAGCATTGTGCTTTAACACTTTAAAATTTAGAAGACCCAGATCTGAATCTGTGATTGAGCACCACCTTTATAAATGGACTTAATAATAGTATCGTTCTCATTGAGAGCTGATGCTGTAGAATTAAGTAGACCATAAATTAAGTGTTGTGTTTAAAGTGTTAAAGTACAATGCTTAATAAAGTGAGGATTCCGTTTTACCATATATGATTAGGTATCTTTGTATGTTCACTTTTCCACAAAGATGCTATGTTTTATATCTACTCGTTTTTCTCATTATATAAAGCACAATTTCTCTCTGAATAGATATGTGTCAGTTGATTGATTACTTCAACTATATTTGACTCGTGTTGGCAAGGGCTTTAAATGTCCTCCTAGCAATTTCAGATTTTCAAAGGTTTGTGAGCAGCAAACTGATGAAGTGACGATTTTGGAATATTTAGCTAGAGTAGAGTTTGGAGAGTAAAGATTAGAGTGCCCATAATCTAAGAATGATACGGTGCGCATTTAGACAGAATCACCTGTGTCAAAGTAATAGAAAAGTGGCAATATAGAGTGGACGTGCTCACTGGCTTTCTGATTGACTGCAGGAAGAGATGTCAAAGTTGAGGCTTAGGTCAGTAGATGAATGGTTGTGTTATTGACAGAAGCACAGGAAGTCTGGCAAAGATAAATTAGTTCATGTAGAGAAATTGACATTTATTTGTCAAGTTTTGATTTCAGAGTGATAGGGCATTCAAGTGGGGATATTCAAGTAGAAATATCCATTCAGTGATTATTCCATAAGATGGAAAAGTAAACCTGGTTTGGAAGGTTTTTTCACGTAGAAGAGCTGTTGAATTTATGATTATACATCTCCCAAAGAAGAAAAAAAATAAAAAGATAATAGAACTTAATGGACAAATAATATACTGTGTCACTTTTATAATTACAGTAGGATTTAGCACTTTTGGTGGTCTCTTTAACTTTAATAAACCTAGATATATAACTGTATATGTAGTGCTTTCCTCAAAATGAGTATGGCTAACTATTTTACCATGTTGGAGTCTTCTCAAATGCCAAAAACATTATCTGTCATGTTTATTCTGACCCTGCCTTAATTTATATTGCCTGCTATCCCCACTCTCAACACTTCTGATCCCCCTGCTTTGCTTTGTCTTTTCTTTTTGTGTACCACTTTGTACTAATACATTATACGTACACATATGTATGTATGTGTTGTTTTTTGTCTGTCTTCCCCCAGCCCAACATATAAGCATGTGCGCTTATATACATGGTTTAGTTCCATGAAATCAGGGATATTTGCTCTGTTCACTATTTTATCTCAAGTGTTATGGAACATACCTATCATATATTAATCAACAAATATTTGTGGGATAAATACAGTAACAATCACTGAAAGTTTACTACATATCTCACTTTTTAAAAATCTTTAGATTATTATAACCATATGAAGTAGATTTTCTCTCATCCTCATTTTACAGGTAAAGAAACTGAATGGTGGGTTGGTTAAGTAACATGTTGAATTTTATCCAGCCAGACTTTAAACCCAGCAGTATGGTTTGGAATCACAGCTCCTTAGAGTATGGAACTTCTATTGAGAATAATTATTGTGTTCCATGTGATAAAATTTTTATAGTAGAAGCAGAAGTTCTATATCATACTGTTTTATATTACATACCTAACAGTTCTCATTTAGCTGAATTCACATTTATAGTATACTGATTAAATATAAAGGTTAATGTTAATTTGTAACATTCAAATAGTAAGCTTTAAAAAATAGAAAACTACATAAAAATTTTAAGATTTCATTTGACAGAATAGTAGAGACTACTAGTCACATCCATTATTAGTTAAACTAAGTCCAAAGGCCTGAAAAGCCATGGTACTGTCAACTGTGTTATATGGGTCTAATATCTGAATACTTATCAAAGTGCCATTTGCATTTCTTAGGCAGGTATCATTTATCATACTGTTTTACTACATTTCACAAAAAATGTCAAGATAAGGTCTGTGATGTCAAAGATTTAGAGACATGATTTCCCAGGTTTGTTCATGGGACTGCAGTGTCCTAGACATATAGAGAAAATGATGACACTGGACTTCTAAAGCAGTTGGCATTGGGTGAACATTTAGAAGTATCATTCTTGAGACCATATAAGTTTCAAAAGTGTAAACTAAAGCCATCTGAAGTACTGGAATAGCAGTCTAGCGTGATATAATGGGACTCAGACTCAGCAATATTTTCCTTGTAATGCAATCCATGAAGTAGTGACCATGAATAAATATAAGTCCAACCAGTGATCAAAGAGGCATCTAACAGATACTGTGAAAAGATCACTATCAAAGAATAATTGTCTGGCCACCCAAAGACTCATTATCCATCTAAGTATGCTTATACATACATGGGGAGAGACTTATGGAAACTTTATAATATGAGAGTATTGTGGGCATCTATATTCATAGATACATAAAAAGATCAGAAAATGTAAGAGATAGACTGTGCTTCAAAGAATATAATGATTCTTACTTTTTATTTAGACATTTGATAGACATATTTTTTATCCCCAAATGTCAAAAAATGATCTGTAACAGAAAAATGAATTACAGAGAGGTTAAATAGGTTTCTTGGAGGAGGGGATCATTCAGTTTATTAGCAAATCTAGAGTAGAGCAAAGAGTATTCCTAATGTATTTCTCAGACAAATCATAAGTGTAAAATATTTGGTGGTATGAAATGAATAACTTAATTTTTAACATAGCATGATAGAAATTTTAAGCTATGTTAGTTGGCTTTTTGATCTTGAATTTTTTTGTATTTATAATAATTACATAAAAATCTTAATCTTCTTTGATAGGCATTTTTGTCCTAAGATAAAATGTAAAAAAAAACACACATCCTGATTATATTATACTTTTCATATATATATACCTGATGAGACAGAGCTACAAAAGCATTTGCATTATAGATTTTCAGATTCACTGTATCTCACCTAACAGGTTATTCTGTTGGATATTAAAGTGCTAAAGAATATAACAAATAATTTTTCATTTTGAACTTTTTATTATATTAGTTACAAAAGAAAATTCTATGAAAGCAATTATATTATGGATCTCAAATTTTGCTACTGAATAAAATGAAATCTAATGTCTAGAAATATGCTATCAACAAAAAACTAATTACTGAAGTTACTTAGAAGGTAAGTTATAGGACGACCTTTTAAAATGTTTGCTTTACATTCAAAAGACACTTTTAGACCTATTATTTTGTCATATTTTTGTCCTTCCAACATTTATTTGGAAAATACAGTAGAACAAGAAGCTTTCTAATTGGTCATATTATCAGTTTTGTTCAGAAAGTAAAAGTGCTTTTCCAAACAGTCTATTCCCAGTAGCTGTCTCACTTATTGTCTGGGGCTTGTTTTAAATTATCCTAGCTTAACATAATGTTCTCCAGATCATTCCATTTTCTTGCAAATGATGTTATTTTGTTCTTCTTTATTGCTGAGTAGAATTCTATTGTGAGTATGCGAGATCAGCCAGTCACAAAAAAAGAAGGGACATATGTTTTCATTAATATGTGCAACCTAGGGAGTAGTGGGGACACACAAGGGACTCCAGTTGATAATGGAGAACCCTTAGTGGGGCAAGGGAAGTGGTACAAGGGAAGGGGAAGGGCAAGAAAGAAGCGAATCAGTGGAATTGCTATCATAAACAATGTGTACATGTGAGAATATACCAATATCATTCTCAGTACTTCATATGGGTGGGGGGAGGCGGGGAGGGACACTAAGAGCTGTGTGCATGTATGTTAACATCAAATAGATACTCATTGTGATGTGAGACTCCAATGCACCAAGAAAAGCATGTTAAAAAATAAATTATCCTATGGGTTTTTGCAGACCTACCATCTATGGTTTTATTTGCAAATCTTCTAAGGAGAGACAGTTATCATGAAGTATTTCAGCGTACCCTGCATAGGACCTCCTTAGTATTGATTAGGTTTTTTGTTTTGTTTTGTGTTTTGCTTTTTCTTTTACTTACAGCATGGACTACCAATCTTATTGACATTGTAATTCAAGTGAAGCTCATAAGATGATTTTTTTTCCACTTTACTATTTGGACCTACAACTTTATTGGGAAGAGTCTGAATAAGACAGGGCAGTATTTTCCTAATCTGGAGCTGCAATTACACAAAAACTATGAAGTTTCTCAAAAGTCCCTAGCTAAGAGCTACTAGCCTACCATTTGGTTCTTCCACTTCTAGTTGGCTCAGTTTCTGCCTCTGTAAGTTTTACCATGGCTTAAGTGTCAGAAAGAAATCTCTCAGTATTCTCGACAGGATGATTGAAATATGAGTTTTTAATGATTCAGTGACTTAATCACTACCTGCCTGATTAGCATCATGTAGTTTCTTCTTTTGCTAGGGCTCAGATTACTATCAGCACTCTATATTAGCTCTAAATCACAATTGCAATAGCAATTTTTATTGTTTAAAAAACAAAAATACTAGTAAACTTTTCTCTGAATATGTACATATATAATATATATGGAGAGAAGTTATAAAATATAAAGAGCTTTTATATATAAATATATATAACAAGATTAAAACAGTGCCCCTTCCCATACAGCTTCCTGCAAAATATAGTTACATAGAGAGAGAAGGAGGGAGGGATGAGCCAGGGACAAAATACACTCTTCAAAGAGTATATCAGTGGTCTGCTTCCTCTAGTCCAGCCCCACCTCCTGATAGCTGTTCAGCTGTGAGCTCATCAATGGATTAATCCATTGATGAGGTTAGTGCCTTCAGAACCCAATCCCTTCTCAAAGCCCCACTGCTAAAAATTGCTGCATTAGGTACCAAGCCTTTAACACATGAAGAGACACTTCATATCCTAACTATAACAAAGGCTAAAAAATATCACTAAAATTTCAGGTAACAAAGAGTGGTGGCTTATTGTTAACAATTGAAAGAGAAAAATTCTTTGAGTGACAAACAATTGAGGTTTATTACTGGTTTCAGGAAGAACTATTTTATTTCATATCTCTATTATCATTTTTTAGTTTAAGCCAGTTGTTTATTAAAGTACTTAGACCTGGGCATGGTGGCGCACACTTGTAATCCCAGTAATTGGGAGGCTGAGACAAGGAGGATCGCAGGTTCGCGGCCAGCCTCAGCTAGTGAGGCCCTCTGCAACTTAGTGAGACCCTGTTTCAAAATAAAGAATAAAAAATAGGGCCAGGGTTGTAGCTCAGAGGTAGAATGCCCCCGGGTTCAATCCCCAGTACTGCAAAAAAACCCAAAAAATAAATAATAAAGTACTTTAAATGTAGATAATACTTATATCTCTTCTGTCAAGCGAATCCAGAAGGACTTAACCTAGCTATTTCATTATCTATATCACATCTGCCCTTTGGTGTAGCAGCCTACTAAGGAATCAGTCCTGCCTCAGAGAAATTGATGTGGCTTGATAAATGGGAAGAAGATTACAGGGATAGTACAATAAACATGAACTATCAAGAAATAGAGGAATCCTCTATTCGAATGCCAGTGAGGGATTTCAGCTTACTTTGTGCAGTGAGAGTGGTGACCCAGGATGCTTCCTTTTGCCACAAGTTCAACAAAAGCCTGCCTACTTGCTTGCCTTCTTTTTCTGCCCTCTGTGTTCCCTCCATCTCTTTCTCTCATTCACCTTTCTCCTTTCCTCTTCACCCCTCACTCTCTTTGTGTTGTTTGCTTCTGTGTTTTTTTAACTCAGTTGGTTCCACCTTAGGCAGAATTATAGTATGATACAGTGGGAAGTTCCTAGTATGCCTTTGAGTATTTCTATTAATGCTAACAGTAAATAAGGTAGTCTATCCTGTCTTAAACAGTTCCAAAGTATCCTTTCCTGAACACTAATATTCTAAGAAAGAAACTGAGAAGGAAATAATAAGGATTATTTCATTTTAGTATCCTGGGTATCTTGTCATATGAGAGACTTAGGACTAGAATTTTATTACTACATTTCTATTAATGATATTTGGAAATGTTATTTATTTAGAATTACATGGTGGTATGGGCTGAATTATGCCCACCCCCAAAATTCATATGATGAAGCTTAAGCTCCAACATGACTATATTTGTAGATGTGATCTTTAGGAATTAGAGTTAACTAAATTAATAATGAAGTGCCCTTAACAGATAAGATAGAATTTGTTTATAAGCAGAGGATCAGCCGGGCGTGGTGGCACATGTTTGTAATCCTAGTACTTGGGAGGCTGAGACCTGAGGATCCCGGTTCGCGGCCAGCCTCAACTACTTAGTGAGACCCTCTGCAACTTAGTGAGACCGTTTCAAAATAAAGGACAAAAAATAGGGCCGGGGGGGGTAGCTTGGAGGTAGAATGCCCCTTGGTTCAATCCCCGATACCACCAAAAATAAATAAATAAATAATAAAAATAAGCAGAGGATCTCCCTCCCTTCCCTCTGTGTTCACAAAGAAGAGTTCATGTGAGCACACAGGGAGAAGGTGGCCATCTTCAGCACCAGGGTGAGCCCTCACTGGACACCAGTACTGCTGACACCTTGATCTTGGACTTTTCAGTCTCTACAACAGTGCAAAAATAAATTTCTACTCCTTAAGCTACTTGGTCCATGTTATTTACTGTGGCAGTCTTGGCAAATTAAGACACGTGGTAAATATTATTGATTATATCATACACAGAAAACTAGTGCTTTCATTTTCTATAGTAGTTGATCAGGGAAGCTCTAGCACTTCTACTGGAAAATCTAAGGGAGCCAAGGTGAATTTCAAAGACCTTTAAAAGTTAAGTTGTTGGGTTTTTTTTGTTTTTTGTTTTTTTTTTTGCGGAGCTGGGGATTGAACCCAGGAGCATTCTACCTCCGGGCTGCACCCCCAGCCGTATTTTTTTTATTCTTTATTTTGAAACAGGGTCTCACTAAGTTGCGGAGGCCTCACTAAGTGGCTGAGGCTGGCTATGAACCTGCAATCCTCCTGTCTCAGCCTCCCAAGTAATGGGATTACAAGTGTGAGCCACGACGCCCAGCTTAAAAGTTAATTTAAAAGCAGTAAGGCAACCCTTTGGACTTCTTGGAAGCGTTGTTAGAGAAAATACAGAATTTTTATCTTATGTTCTGTTTTTATGTTTATAGTAAATCCTTTTTTGTTATTGTAATAATTTCTACATTCACAAAGAATACAAAATCATGTTAGAAAATTGAGAGATTATCACTTAAAGGATTTTCTTAGATTTTAAAAGTACACTGTGCAAGTACTGGGAAGTAGTAAAAACGGACTTAACAGGCTAAAAGGATTCACACTAGTACTTTTTCATGATGTATTCAAGGATGAGGAAATAAAATAGAATTTACATGTGATTTTATACATGTAAATTGTACATATTTATACATGTAATTGACTCAAGTAAAACTATGTGAAAAGATTGGACAGAAAGAATTCATGTACATAGTAAAAGAGAATCAGAGCTCTGTGTCCTCTAGCAGTTGACAAGCTCTTGGTTCATTTTGTAGTCATGTATTTTAAAATGAAAGAAGAGAGCAAAGGTGATTTTTGGTTTTTTGGGGTTTTTTTTTTGCGGTACTGGGGATTGAACCCAGGGGCATTCTACCTCTGAGCTACATCCCTAGCCCTAGTTTTTATTCTTTATTTTGAAACAGGGTGTCACTAAGTTGCAGAGGGCCTCACTAAGTAGCTGAGGCTGGCTGCGAACCCGGATCCTCTGGTCTCAGCCTCCCAAGTACTGGGATTACAAGCGTGCACCACCACGCCCGGCTGATTTTTGTGGATTTAACCTTGAAATGAGACAGACTGTCATTTGAGTAATACCCAACAATATTAAATCTTAGTTTCTTTCATTTGCCATTTTCTTGATGTTATAAATGGTCCTTTGTTAATAAATCACTTTTTTTTTTGCAATGAACAGATTGCAAAATCATATCCTTTAGGATTGGTTTAAGCACATTTTTTTTCTTTCTAATAAGGAACTTATGCCAAAGCAAATAGGTGCCAGCATGTATTTTTTTAACGAATAACGGAGAAATAGCAGTTAGGTTGAGCTCTCTGTATTTTGTCTTCAAAAGAGCCATTTTCTGGCTTATATTTATTACTTAATATTTTGCACTTTGCTTATGTTAATGTTTGGTTTTGTTCCAAAACCAGTTTAACCTAAGTCAACTTTGTTGACATTCATCAAACAGACTTGTTGTTTATATATTTTACTCTCAAGGGTGATAATTTTAATATCAGCTTGGTATATAGTGAACAAATTATTCACTGGCAGGAGAATTTAACTCAGACATAGTCTACTGTTGCATATCTAATAATATGCATAAACTAATAGACATTAGTTTTACCATCTATGAGTTCCATGACTAAGAATAAAATTTGGAAACTCATTTGAATCTTAGATGATTAATGATAGTGATGATAGATTACATTTACTGATTGCTTACTGGATTTTAGGCCCAATGCCAAATATTTTTTGTGTGTTATCTGATGCCCTTCTCACATTTTATTATTTCCATCAAACAGTTTCACAGTTGAGGCTTAGAGCAATTTATTGAAGGTCTCTCTTGTGGCAAACAGAGGAAGGATAAGGACCCCACTTCAGGTATTTTGACTGAAATGCATTTCATAAACCACTACACCACACCATTTTCTTCATATTGTCAGTATCAGTGTCTATTTTACAGATTGGAAAAATGAATTCTAAATTATTGAACTGACTGTGTAAATAACTAGTTTCTTAAAATAGATGCCTATTATCAGTACTAGAATCCAAGAATCTTTAGTTCTGTTTGTTTTTTGTTGCAACAGCCACCTTTTCAAACAATCTGTTAGTCCTCACTTGCTATTATTATTTTCAGAATGATAAGTGTTTAACATGAACTAATGAGTACTCACTACAAACACAATTTTAAAATAATATTGAAAAAAAGCAGAACATACTGAAAGGGATCCTACTACCAAGAGTTTAGGAACAAGTTAAAGAGAATAAGATTTCTTTCATTTACTGATGTATAGTATATTTAGCTTAATTTTCATTTCATTTTTACTTATTCTTGATACAGATACATAAGAGGTATTAGAACCTGTTTTCAAGTGTGTTACTTGAAATTAAGAAACTAGTATCATCTATGCATATTTTTATATTGTGCTGTGCAAACTTCAAATTATATAATTTTTATTTGACATAAAATTGGGCTTTAAGTAATCAGGCTAATTAACATTCTTATAAAGTGATTTATAAATTTTATTGTTTCATTTTATTTTGGTTCATATGTTCTATGAAGTATTCAGTAGACCAGAAAAGTGAAGAATGGTTTTATTTTTTTTATTTTTTATTTATTTATTTATTTTTTTTTTTGCAGTTACC
>PVJS01037164.1:0-12074 GCA_004027185.1 Glis glis
CGAAGTTGCGGAGGGCCTCACTAAGTAGAGAGAGAGAGAGACAGGGAGAGAGAGAGAGAGAGACAGGGAGATAGAGAGAGAGAGAGAGAGAGAGAGCTGAGGCTGGCCGCAAACTCGGATCCTCCGGTCTCTGCCTCCCAAAGTACTGGGATTACAAGCGTGTGCCACCACACCTGGCTGTTTTTTTTCCTATTTTAAACAAAGCTGCAGCAGACATACCTGTGCATACATCTCTGCTCCTGCGTGTGGTCATTTCCTCACATCACTTTCAGTTTTTATTTCACTTTCCATGATGTTTTCTCTACTGAGAAGATAAAATTCTGCTCTCCGGGACTTGGAAAATTATTGTTCACTGAATTATTAAATTGGCTTCTAAGTGTAAATGATGCTTTTGTAAATAAGAGTAAGAGCAGGTAGCCCATCCCTGCCCACCCCTCCTGGCATCAGTTGACAGTGGATGGCCCACCCTAAGGACAGAACAGCCTGACCTAGAAATACCGAGCAGCCCCCACACCTGGAAGCCTGGGCTGCATGGCTCCTGCGCAGGGAGGCAGGGGGCTGAGAAGCAGGAAGAGGCTTGCCCGTAAGCACCTTAGCCCTGGGCTGAGGCAATCGTGCTCCCACCTAAAGAGGTCAGGACCCTGGACAGCTCACATGTATTTGCTGCCCTTTTCTTCTTTCTTTCTTTCTTTCTTTCTTTCTTTCTTTCTTTCTTTCTTTCTTTCTTTCTTTTCTTTCTTTCTTGTGTGTGTGTGTGTGTGTGTGTGTGTGTGTGTGTGTAGCAGTAGTAGTAGTAGTAGTAGTAGTAGTGGTAGTAGTGTAGTACTGGGGATTTAACCGGGGCATTCTACCTCTGAGCTACCCCCCAGCCCTATTTTATTTTTTATTTTGAAACAGGGTCTCACTAAGTTGCTGAGGCTGGCAGTGAACCTGCAATCCTCCTGTCTCAGCCTCCCAAGTACTGGGATTACAGGTATGTGCCACCATGCCCAGCTTGCCCATTTTTCTTTAGGGAAAAGATTCTTCTTTCTGAGTTCTTACCTTATTGAGTAGCAAAGCTAACTGTTGCCCCCCAGATGGAAAACTTCCAAGTTTAAAAAGCACCTGGCCTTTGTCATGACACAATTGTCCCTCCTGATAGTAATTTCTAAAATAATTTCCCTTCTTAGTCCTTGTACAGTCTCATGTAATTTGATAAGAAATTGAAGTCTGGTGCTTGCCTGGAGTACCAGCTACTCAGGAGGCTGAGGCAAGGGGATCGCTTGAGCTCATGAGTTTGAGACCAGCCTGAACAACATAGTGAAATTCCATCTCAAGAAATAATCCGGACAGGGTGACTCATGCCTGTCATCCCAGTACTTGGGAGGCTGAGACAGGAGGATCACAGGGTTGAGGCCAGCATGTGATCATTTAGTGAGATCTTGTTTCAGAATAAAATAAAATAGAGAACGAAGATGGCAGGATAGCGAGAGGCAGCGTGTTGCTGGTGCTCTGAGAGTCGGAGCTCTGCTGGCGGGAAGACTGCTCCTTGACAAGAAAAGTAGGACAGCCAAAACTCAACAAAACATTGAGAAACAAAGTTGCAGCGGAATGCGAGGCAGTGGAAAGAGCGGAGGGCGGTAGGAGCTCAAAGCCTTTCACCTGGTAAGCGGAGAGCGGGGACAAAGGCGCCATCTTGGCTGAGCCACACCAGCACCGCGGCCCCCGGAATCCTCCAGCAAAGAAACAGCTGATTCTTGTGAAACCAGCAATTATAGTCCATCATTGAAAGCAGTCGACATCGGACCATGATGAAGCCTAAATTGAACCAGATCCACACCTACAACGGCGAAGACTGCAAAGGGCAGGACGCGAGCCTCAGCCCCCACAAAGCGACGCGGAGAGACACAGATGAGGCAGCCAGGCACAGGAGCACCCCAACACCGAGACAACGAGCAGGTGAAACACGGCCCCCCTGGAGTAGCCTAGCACCGGCGCAGAACACCACAGCACTGAGGCCATGGACGGACATGGCATGGCCCCCGGGAACCAGCCAACGAGAACACGGGTGAGTGAGATAAAGGGAGGCAGCGTGTCGCCGACACTCCAAAACTCGGAACCTGGCCGGCGGGAGGACTGCTTCTTAACAAGAAAAGTAGAACAGTCAAAACTCAACAAAACACAGAGAGCAGCGGAGTGCGAGGCCGTGGACAGAGCGGGGGAGCGATACAGATCTCCACGCATTTCACCTGGTAAGTGGAGAGCGGAGGCAAAGGCGCCATCTATGCGGGGCCACGCCCACACCGGGACTCCTGAGACCAACGGCAGAGAGACAGCAGATCCTTGTGAAAACAGCGACTATAGACCACCATTGAAACCGATCAACTCCGGAACATGATGAAGCCCAAGTCAATCCAGACCCGCACCTACAACGACGATGGTTTCGAGGGGTGGGCCGTGAGCCTCTGCCCTTGCAACGAGTGCAATGAGGAGAGACAAAGAAGAGGTGGCCATACACAGGAGCAGCCCAACTCTGAGAACATGAGCCGGTGAGCCATGGCCCCCCATGAGCAGCCCAACACCATCCTGGAACACCCTAGAACTGAGGACACTGGCAGATGAGACATGCCCCCCCCCCAGTGGCCCAGCACAGAGAACACGAGTGGGTCAGCCCCCAACTCCACCCCCAGAGAACCCCTCACCCCGGCGCTGGGGATGCAGGGCGGGCGAGACCCCGCCCCCACCCCCAGGAAAGCCCCGGCACTAGAGACGCTGGGTGGGCGAGCCCTCGGCCCCACCCTGGAGTACCTCAGTACTGAGGTCACGGGAGGATGAGCCATGACCCCGCACAGGAGGGACTCCAGACAAAGAGAGAAAACCTCAGATGAGCGAAGAAGGCGAACTAACTGGGGGAGACGGGAGGGAAGGAGAGGGAAACCAACTGGTGCACAGGATGGACTTACACAAAGATATCAAAGTCAACTACTATGCTGAAAACGGGAAGGAGGGAGGGGGAGGCAGGGAGGGTGGGAATTGGGGAGGGCTAATTGACCGATGAGTGCAGGTATACGTCAACCACCCTGAAATCCTTCAAGATGTATGATTGCAATGCACTAATAATAAAAAAAAGAATAAAGTAAAATAGATCTAGGTTGTAGCTCAGAAGTAGAACACCCCTGAGTTCAATCCCCAGTACCACAAAAGAATTCGGGGAGTGGAAAAAAAAGTGGATTATTAAAGGGTAGATTTGATATGTTTTGCAGTATTAAGCTGGTGCTTAATAAGAATAAGTAATGATAATAAAATAAAGAATAAAAGAAAAAAGAATAAGTAATAATAAAGAAATTTCTATCAAACAAAACCAAAATTAAAAAAAAATTGTGAGCCTGGATTTCCTACAGCCTGGCCTAGTATCTTGAAGATGGTCAGGCTGCAGTAATGAACCTGATACTGTTACCAGAGACCTAGGCCAGAGGCCTGACTCCTGGGGTCCCGACAAGCCAGGTCTGGTCGCTCACCTGAAAAACCAAAACAGAAAAGCTCATGGTAAAAAGCAGGGGAAAAAAAAAAACTTTAATTACCGTGACCATATCAGGAAGGCAAAGTGAGGTTTAGCATCTCAGCCCTGTCTTGAAGAGGGACAAGACAGGATAGATAAATTTAGGGCCAATAAGCCTTGTATTATTAGTTTTGGGATGAACATGCCTTAAACTATTAATATGCCTATGTAGCCAGGTGTGGTGGTGCACACCTGTAATCCCAGTACTTGGGAGGTTTGCAGGTTTCTGCCTTGGCAATTTAGCAAGACCCTGCTTCAAAATAAAAGAATAAGCAGGGTGTAGTAGTGCACCCTTGTGATCCCGTTACTTGGGAGGCTGAGACAAGAGGATCGGAGGTTTGAGGACAGCCTCAGCAACTTAGGTAAGGCCCTCTGCAACTTAGCAAGACCGTTTCCAAATTAAAACAAAAAGTAGGGCTGGGGGTGTAGCTCAGAGGTAGAATGCCCCTGGCTTCAATCCTCAGTACCACAAAAATAGATAGATAGATAGATAGATAGATAGATTGATATGATATGATAGGTAGGCTGGGTGTGGTGGCGCATGCCTATAATACCAATACTTGGGAGGCTGAGACAGGAGGATTGCAAATTCAAAGCCAGCCTCAGCTACTTAGTGAGGCCCTCCACAACTTAGTGAGACCCTGTTTCCAAATAAAAGATAAAATAGATAGGGCTGGGGGTATAGCTCAGAGGTAGAATGCCCCTGGGTTTAATCCCCAGTAACACACACACACACACACACACACACACACACAGAATAAAATGGGACTGGGGATGTAGCTCAGAGATAGAATGCCCCGGGTTTAATTCCCAGTACCACACACAACAACGTGTGTGAGTGTGTGTGAGTGTGTGTGTGTGTGTGTGTGTGTGTGTGTGTGCGCGCGCGCACGCGCTCCTGTGTGCAGAGTTGAGCAGAGTCCTGAAGACAAATACACAGTGGAGGCAGAGATGCGGAGCTTTCTCCTGCTGTGAGTCCCCCGCTGGGCATCTGCAGGCCTAAATAAAGAGTCACTGTTTTTAGCAAAGTCAGCCTCTCTGAACCTCTGATTTAACACCCAGGGAGAAGCCAGGAGACAGCCAGAGGAAGAAGGTGCAAAGGCTCTTTGAGCCCTAACCCCACGGTCAGCTCCACCCTGCCCTTCCTAGTTATTGAGTCAATAAATTCTTTTGTGTTTGTGTCACTGTTGAGTTCCTCTTTAAATCTATCAACTACCTTTCTTTCCAAAATGCATCCTGAATCTCGCCATCTCCACTGCCACCAGTCTGATCCAAAGTGCTACCTAAGTGAACATAGCAGCCTCCCAATGGCACCCCACCCATCTCTTGCTCCCCTACAATCCATTTTCCACTCAGGAGGCCAAGCGGCCTCAGATGAATGTCAATCAGATGATGTTCCTTCCCTGCCTAAAACCCTCCTCTGGCTTCTCACCACATTTGAATTCAAACTCCTTACTCTGATTTTTATAAGTCCCTGGGTGGTCCACTGCTGTCTACCCTCCAACTTCACTCCTCACCATGCCCCCTCGTCACTAGGCTCAAGCCCTTGGCCACTTTATGTTTCTCCACCTCATTAAGCTCATTATGTCTTCAGGGTCTTTATGTCCGTCGTGCCAGGTCTTTGCGTGATTAACTGATCATTTTTTTTGGGGGGGGTACTGGAGATGGAACCCAGGGTCATTCTACCTCTGAGTTATATCCCCAGCCCTATTTTATTTTTTATTTTGAAACAGGGTCTTGCTAAGTTGCCGAGGGTCTTGTTAAGTTGCTGATGCTGACCTTGAACCTGCAATCCTCCTGTCTCGGCCTCCCAAGTACTGAGTTTACAAGTGTGCAGCACCATGCCTAATCTGATCATTCATTTCTTAGTATAGTAATACAGTAATTGTAGGTCTCCCACCCCATCTTTCTCCTTCCTTCCTTCCTTTCTTCCTGTACTGGGAATTGAACCCAGGGGCACTCTATCTCCAAGGTACACCCCCAATCCTCTTTTATTTTTGTTGTTTTGAAACAGGGTCTCACTAGGTTCTGAGACTCTCACTAAGTAGCTGAGGCTGGTCTTGAACCTGCGATCCTCCTGTCTCAGCCTCCCATGTACTGGGGTTACAGGCGTGTGCCACCACACCCGGCTCCACCCACCTCTTTTTAGATCATTATATTGTCTACATTAGTCATAGAAACTATCACTAGCTGCAGTATGCTAGTTTTTTGCTTACTTTTTGTTGTCTTACCTCCCCTGGATTTTGAGCTCCAGGACAGCAGGATTCTCCCCTGCCTTGCTCATCAACTACCCACACAGCAGGTGCATGAGTAATATTTACCGAATGCAGGCATTACAAAATGGTGAGGAGCTGGAGCTCTCGCAGACCCCAGGTTCCCTGTGGGTCTCTTCCTCTGCACCACGCTGTCGTCCATACTTCTGGGCACTGCTTAACTCATAGAGGAGCTCGGACTTGACACTTGATTTCATTCGGCTTCTGGTTCCACATTTGTGGATCAGGAGCCTCGCCTCTTGCTAAGCCAAGACAACGGTGGTGGTGGGAGATGCAGAGCCAGGGAGTAGAATATCCCTGGGCCCAGCCTGTCAGAACTGAACGGGGCTGGTCTGGTGAGGGGGCACCTGAGTTCTGCTACTTCCCCAAGGAGTTTAACCTGGGCCTGTTTCCTCATCTGCGGGTCACCGTGATCACACAGCCTCCCCACTCCCGCCCTCCATAGGGCTGATTTTATAGCTCCTTACAAGTTGTACAAGTCGTCCGCCTGGTGCCGTGACCTTCATTACAAGAAATCACCGGCTGTAAAAGGCAGCCTTGACTCCCTGCTCTGTGGTTAAAGATTGATAATAATGAGAAATAGAGGCTTGGAGTGGGCATTGCACAGTGATGGAACGCACTGGGCTGCTGTTCTTTCAGATTGTGAAAGTCAGGTGGAGCCTGTTTGCCATCTGAGGCCACTCATTCAAGAGGTCAGTCACCCCAGAGTGGCAGCAAATGCTCTGGCCTGGGTGTGTGCAGAGCTACCTGATGGGTCCAGCTGCCACGGGCTCTGCTGGCACTGACCTCCGGGGAGAGCTCAGGTGCAGACTGCCCTGCACTCCCGCTCCCGTGACGTGACGGGGAAGAGGAAACAGAGAACTCCGCGCTGCACCCAACAGCCCATCCGAGGTGAGTGTTCTCGACTGGCATGGGGATGGCGGTCCAGGGTCTTTTTTTTTTTTTTTTGCGGTACCGGGGATTGAACACAGGGGCGTTCTACCTCCGCGCTACGCCCCTGGCCCTATTTTTTATACTTTATTTTGAAACCAGGTCTCACGAAGTTGCGGGGGGCCTCACTAAGTAGAGAGAGAGACAGGGAGAGAGAGAGAGAGAGAGAGAGAGAGAGAGAGAGAGAGCTGAGGCTGGCCTCCAACCCGGATCCTCCAGTCTCTGCCTCCCAAAGTACTGGGATTACAAGCGTGCGCCACCACGCCCGGCCGCGGTCCAGGGTCTTTAGCAGGGATCATAGAAAAAGGCAGATGGCTAAGCCCTGTTTAAAATGCAGGAATCAGTCAGGTGTGGTGGTACACACCTGGAATTCAGCATTTGGGAGGCTGAGACGGGGGATTACAGGTTCACAGCCTCAGAAATTTAGTGAGGCCCCCAGCAACTTAGTGAGACCCTGTTTAAAAATAAAAATAAAATAAAATAGGTTTGGGGTGTAGCTCAGAGGTAGATGCTCCTGGGTTCGATCCTCAGTACCCCCTCCACCCCCCCCACACACACAAAGAAAAGAAAAGTCTCAGCTGGGTGTGGTGGCTGGCACACACTTGTAATCCCAGTATTTGGGAGGCTGACATAGGAAGATAGCAGGTTTGAAGTCAGCCTCAGCAACTTAGTGAGACCCTCAGCAACTTAGCAAGACCCTGTTTCAAAATAACAACAAAAAAAGGGCTGGAGGTGTAGCTCAGAGGTAGAATGCCCCTGGGTTCAATCCCCAGTATTAAAAACAAAACAAAAATAAATAAAATAAAATGCAGGGATCTCCCAGAGGAACTTAGGAAGACAAGACAGCTAGATGCAATATGATGTCCTGAATGGGATCCTGGAACAGGAAAAGGACGTTAAAGGGAAAATGAATGAAGTCCAAGTAAAGCATGAAGTTTAGCTTAATAATAAAAGAATGATAATATGATGCTCAGTCTAGAAAGGACTGGATAAGTGCTCTGATCACCTAACGCAGTTGGGGAGGGTCGACTCTGGCTCTGAACTTGTAGCCATCTTGTCATCTGGTATTTTTGTTGGTTGGTACATGTTATTATAACATTATAATACACATTTAAACACACTCCAGCTGGGCATGGTGGTGCACGTTTGTAATCCCAGTACTTGGGAGGCTAAGATAAGAGGATTGCAGGTTCGAGGACAATCTCAGCATGTAGTGAGACTCTCATCAACCTAGCAAGACCCTGTTTCCAAATTAAAAAAAAATAGGGCTGGGGGTGTAGCTCAAAGGTAGAATGCCCCTGGGTTCAATCCCCAGTAACACACACACACACACACACACACACACACACACACTCCATTGTGGATATCAGTCTACATGCATCTGTGTACACTTAGCTGGTTATTTCCATTAATTAAATTTCTAAAATTAGAAATGTTTTCTCAAAAGGTACGCAATAGGGGCTGGTGGTGTAGCTGAGTGGTTGAGCCCTTGCCTAGCATGCACAAGGCCCTGGGTTCAATCCCCAGTATTGCAAAAGAAAAAAAGGGGTTGGATGGGGTGGGGTGGGGAGAGAAATGTATACAAATATATAAAATGTACGTACATTAAATGTCATTACATGTATTATTGTCATGAATGCAGTGCTTACTCATGAAACCTCTATACAATACCCAAGGGTTCAAAACGAATACCCATGTGTCTGGGCCCCATCCCACTCCCCAGGGAGAGAGAGCTTTGATCATTTTTGTGTACCACCAAGCTACACGGTCAGCTTTTTTATTATTTATTGTTTTTGTGACACTAGGGATTGAATCCAGGGGCATTCTACCTCCCAGCTACACCCCCAGTCCTTTTTATTTTTTTGTTTTGAAACAGGGTCTCGCTAGGTTGCTGAGAGTCTCACTAAATTGCGGAGGCTCGTCTCTAACCTGCAATCCTGTCTCAGCCTCCCAAGTACTGGGATTACAGGTGTGTGCCACCACACCTGGCTGAGACAGTGTTGATATCTTGATCTCCACACTCTTTTCTCTGTGGGCATGGGAGATTAGCATATGAGACTGTGGGTCTGTGGCTGACATTACTAATTTTTTCAGGCACTGAGATTAGACAGACTGTCACAGTCCTTAGAACAGTGCTCTGAATAGTCAGTTGGAGCTGGAACACAAGATCACACCTGTTAGCTATCCCTGTAATTTTATCTTTCCATTATATCCCTCCAGTGAGGAAGTTGGTAGCAGGCATCTGAGTTCTCAAACGTTGAAAAAAAGGTCTTTCTCCCTGACTTCCATCTCCACCTCGACACATGAATGATCATTCACATATTAAAAGTCTTAAGCTGGGCATGGTATCGCGTGCCTGTAAGCCCAGTACTTGGGAGGCTGAGACAGGAGGATCACAGGTTTGGGGCCAGCCTCAGCAACTTAGTGAGACTCTGTCACTAAAAAATAAAAAGGGCTGGGGATGTAGCTCAGAAGTAGAATGCCCCTGGATTCAATCCCCAGTACCAAAAAAAAAAAAACCCTTAATATTATATATTCATGTCAAAATATTTTCCCTTAAGATCTGTTGATACCTCTTCAGTTTCCTCAGAGCACTCAGTGTTGGAGAAATTGCGGGTGTTGATCCGTCCCTTCGTTAATGCTGGCTCTCGCTCAGTTGTCTGTGAATGCTCCTGGCTGAATGTCCAAAGGCTGGGTCGGCTCCAGGCCCAGGCTGCTGAACTCCTGGACTCGGGGTCGCTGAGCTCACCCTTCACCTTTCGTTTTGCTGATTTGTGCCCGGGACGCACTTCATGATGAGTCTGTTCCACACCCTTCTCCTGGTTTCTCTCTTTTCTTTCTTTCTCTCTTTCTCTTTCTCTTTCTCTCTCTCTCTCTCTCTCTCTCTCTCTCATTTCTTTCTTCTTTCATGGTACTGGAGATTAAACCCAAGGGCATTCTACCTCTGAGCTACACCCCCAGCCCTATTTTAATTTTTATTTTGAAACAGGGTCTTACTAAATTGCTGAGGGTCTTGCTAAGTAGCTAAGGCTGGCCTCAAACCTGTGATCCTCCTGTCTCAGCCTCCCAAGTACTGGGATTTTTTTTGGTGGGGGCATATTGGGGACTGAACCCAGGGACATTCTACCTCCAAGCTATACCCCAAGCCCTATTTTATTTTATTTTTTATTTTGGAACAGGGTCTTGCTAAGTTGCTGAGACTGGCCTTGAACTTGCAATCCTCTTGTCTCAGCCTCCCAAGTACTGGGATTACAGGCATGCGCCACCACACCCCACTGATTTTAACTTTTAAAGTTTTATTTAGAAAGTCCTATCCCTCTTCTATTAACTCTTTTTCCTTCCTTCCTTCCTTCCTTCCTTCCTTCCTGCCTGCCTGCCTGCCTGCCTGCCTACCTTCCTTCTCTCCCTCCTTCGCTCCTTCCCTCTCTTCCTTCCTTCCTTTTTTTCTTTTCTTTTTTGGTCACAGTACTGGAGATTAAGCCCAGGGCCACTCTACTGCTGAGCTACATCAAAGCCCTTTCTATTTTTTATTGAAGTAGGGTCTCATTAAATTGGAGGCTGGCCTCCAACTTGTGATCCTCCCTCAGCCTCCCCAGCAGCTGGGATTACAGGCGTGCACCTCCATGTCCAGCCTGAACTTCGTATTTCTCCTCTAACATTTCGGCCTTTGATTCATGTGGAGTCTGTACTTGTTAGACATGCATCTCTTTTTAGTTTTCTCTATACAGCAAGCCAGTTTCCCCTATACTACCTAGTAAATAATTCTGTTACCAGAGTCCTAGGCCATAGGGGTCTGATTTGGGGGGAGTTCCAACAAATTAGGTCCAGCTACTCACCCCAGAAATCAAATGGAAAAGTAATGGTGAAAGGCAGGAAAGGAATTTAATCAATATAGCTATATTGGGAAGACAAGAGAGATCAAGTATTCCAGCCCTGTCTTTGGGGTACTGACATGAGCTCCAAGATTATATGGAGGAGGGGACAAGAAGTAGGCATAGTCAAACAGTCTTGGTCACACTGTAGTCCGTGTGGTCCCCAGCTCAATTCTGGTCACACAGTCTCAATGTGTCAAGAAAATTATTCCTGCTAGGGGAGGACCTCTCCACTTGGTGCTGAGGAAGTTGCCTGCTGATTAGGGACAGTCTCTATTTGTTTCACAGGATATTTATCAGACCTGTGATGGGGCGGGGAGCCATTTGGTTCCCATGAGAGGATTGCTCCTGGTTAGAGGGGCAGTCTCAGGTCTCGTCATAGGGTGATCTGCCTGCAAGACTCCACTGTCCCTGGAAGGTTTAAGGAGACTGGAGGCTTCTAGACCTGGAACAGGACATTGTAAAAGATAGCAGTTAGTAATCTGTGGAAAATACCTTAGTTAAAGCCGGGCGTGGTGGTGCACGCTTGTAATCCCAGTACTTGGGAGGCTGAGACAGGAGGATCACAGGTTCGCGGCCAGCCTCAGCTACTTAGTGAGGCCCTCCGCAACTTAGTGAGACCCTGTTTTGAAATAATAAAGAATAGCCGGGCGTTGTGGCACATGCTTGTAATCCCAGTACTTGGGAGGCAGAGACCGGAGGATCTGGGTTCACGGCCAGCCTCAGCTACTGAGTGAGGCCCTCTGCAACTTAGTGAGACCCTGTTTCAAAATAAAGAATAAAAAATAGGGCTGGGGGTGTAGCCCGGAGGTAGAATGCCCCTGGGTTAAATCCCCAGAACTGCGAAAAAAAAAAAAAAAAGAAATAATAAAGAATAAGCCAGGCGTGGTGGCACAAGCTTGTAATCCCAGTATTTGGGAGGCTGAAACTGGAGGATCCGGGTTTGCTGCTAGTCTCAGCTACTTAGTGAGGCCCTCTGCAACTTAGTGAGACCCTGTTTCAAAATAAAGAATAAAAAATAGGGCTGGGGGTATAGCTCAGAGGTAGAATGCCCCTGGGTTCAATCCCAGTACCACAAAAATAAAATAAAATAAAATAAAATAAAGAATAAAAAAATAGGGCTGGGGGTGTAGCTCGGGGGTTGAATGTCCCTGGGTTCAATCCCCAGTACCGCAAAAAAAAAATAATAATAATAAATAAAAATTAGGGCTGGGGGTATAGCTTGGAGATAGAATTCCCCTGGGTTCAATCCCCAGTACTGCAAAAAAAAAAAAAAATAGAAAATACCTTAGTTACTCATGTCTTAGTGCCTTTAGTGGAAGGGGAGGATTACCAGCTTTAGATGAACACTATTTATTTATTTATCTATTTTTGGTGCTGGGGATTGAACCCAGGGGCATTCTACCTCCAAGCTACACCTCCAGCCCAATTTTATTTTTATTTTGAAACAGTGTCTTGCTA
>PVJS01037165.1:0-20075 GCA_004027185.1 Glis glis
GATCCTCCGGTCTCCGCCTCCCAAAGTACTGGGATTACAAGCGTGCGCCACCACGCCCGGCCTCTGGGTCTTCTTATAGTTGATTTCTAGTTTCATTCCATTATGGTCTGAAAAGATGCAGGGGATTATATCACATTTTTTGAATTTGCTAGTACTCATTTTGTGGCCTAGGATATGGTCTATTTTAGAGAAGCTTTCATGAGAAGCTGAAAAAAATGTGAATTATGCTGTAGTTGGATGGAATATTCTGTATGTGTCTAGTAGGTCTATTTGGTTTATGGTGTTCCTTAGGTCTACAGCATCTTTACTGACCTTTTGTCTTGAAGATTGATCTAGTGGTGTGAGAGGGGTGTTGAAGTCTCCCAATATTATTGTATTAGGATCCATGTGTGACTTGATGTCATGAATTTCTTTTATGCAGGTGGTTGCATTTATGTTTGGGGCATAAATGTTGACTATTGTTATATCCTCTTGCTGGATTGTTCCTTTTACCAGTAAGAAATGGCCTTCTTTGTCTCTTCTGATAATTTAGGTTTGAAGTCTGTCTCATATCATAATTGCTACTCCTGCTTGTTTTGAGTTTCATTAGCGTGGACTACCTTGCTCCATCCCTTCACCTTTAGTTTGTGGCTTCTACATTAGTCAATTTGCTTATTATGTGGCATGGTGAACCTCTTCTCTGATCTTGTCTATTGGGGGTTCTGTATGTTTCCTGTACCTGTGTGTCGATCTCTTTTTCTATATTTGGCAAATTTTCTAATAGTACCTCTGTGAAAAGAGTATTGATTCCTTTGGTTTCAGCTTCTATTCCCTCTTCTTTGCCTATTATTCTTAGGTTTGCTCTTTTAAGATTGGCCGAGGTCTCTTCAATGTCCAATTTATGCTGTTGAGTTGTTTTTTTGAAATTATATACAATGCGTTCATTTTTGGAGAGGTCATCTTCTAAGAGTGAGATTCTGTTTTCTATGTGGTCTAGTCTACTGTTGATAGTTTGTATTGATGCCTTCGTTTCAATTATCACATCCTTCACTTCCTTCAGAGCTTCTTTTTGATTCCTGTTCAGGGTGTCAGATTCTTTGTTTATTTGATCCTTCATTCCTTTCATGCTCTCTCTGAATTTTTTTCAAAAATACCATATCATTTCTACTATTAATGTTCTGAATTGTCCTGGCAATCTTTGCACTTCTGTGTTCGTGGGTTCTGATGTTGTGGAGTTGTGGGAGCTCATTGTTTCTTTGCTCTTCTTCCTTCTCATGATTTTGGGTTTCTTAAGTTTATATGTTTGTTGCTTTTGGTAGCTCTCTCTCACTCCGTAGGTTTCCTATGTCTAATCTCTCTCCCTTTATAGTATCTTATTCTGGAGGTAGATATTGGCTACGAGGTGAGCCTTAAATGTGAATAGCCTTTACTGAATGGTTATTCTCAGCTCTTTGTTGTGTGTTTATTACCCTTTAAAACCAACTTTTAAATCTATGTCCGGTGTCCTCCCACTGTTGTTTTGCCTGTAGATCGTCAGTACTGGATTGCAGTTACTCTAGGGCTCCTTCTGCTCACTGCACTGGTGAAGTTGATGGGTTACAGGTATTAAGGTCCAGAGACCTGTCACCTCCATAATAGGGAATAGATTCAGAGGTGTGAGCTGGACAGTTTGTGCCCTGCAGGCGTCTAGTGCCACTGGTGCCCCTCCCACTGCAAGCATGCATCCTCGCTTTCTCCACTGGGCCTGTCCCTGTGTCTGTCTCTGTCTACACATAATGATGGGTGTCGCCAGCATGGGACCCAGGGCCTGTGTCTCTCTTTTCCTACAGAAGTGGCAGATGTCACATGACCCAACTCTATACAAACATGGAACTCTGCGTTTTCCACAGAGAATGCCGGGTTGGTCTGATTTTCCCCCAGGTACCATGACTGTGTGTCGATCCCTGGAAACCCTGCAAGGATGCTGAGACCTGCAGGCTGTAGGTCTGTCTCGCCTGAATCCCACGGGGGCTATCTACTTATCCAGACTTCTGCTGTGTCTTACAGCAGACCCCACTCCCACCTCCACAGGGATGATCCACAAAGTCTGAGACCCCACAAGTCCATTGTTTGCCACGTGAGTCCCAGTGGCCGGGCTGGGTGATCTCCCCCTGGGGCAGCTCATTAGCTTACAGTCTCGTTGAGCACTGCTCTTAATCTCTGGGGTATGGGGTGGGCTCAGCCGCTGCAGCAGGTTCTGGTCAGGCCTCCGAGCACTCAGGTTTCTGTCGAGCATGGAGCGAGCTGCTGCCCGCTTTCGCCGTTGATAATCAGCAGACCCACAACAGGTCTCTGGCCTCTCTGCTGGTAGCCTGTGGAAGCTGCAAGGCTGGCACCTGCCAGTTTGACCCAGCCAAGATGGCACCACCGCCGCAATACTGGCAGTTGCTGGTGTGGACTAGCCTAAAGTCAATTTTAATGACATGCATTGAGCAAATACTCTACATGGAATACTATGTGTTTCTTGTTCCTAATATATTCAGATACAATGTTTGCAAAATAAAAATACTTACAATTTAACCCAAAACGTTGCTGAAATGAAGGCCTTCAAGACAGTTTTTTCTCTAAATATTTTTGTGAATATTTTGAAATATACAGAAAAGCTAAAGGAATAATACCATGAATGCCTACACCCTCAACCTATATTCAACAGTTGTTACCATGTAGCCATATTTATATTAGATATAGATTTTCTTTTCTGTATCATTTGGGAATAAGTATTTGAACATCTTTGCCCCTGAACACTTTAGCATGTATCTCTCAGGGCCAAGTACTGGGATTACAGGCATGTGCGATAGTGCCCAGCCAAGATCCTTTTATTCATATCTTTTTTTTTGGGGGGGGAGGTACTGGGGGTTGAACCCAGGAGTGTTCTACCTCTGAGCTGCACCCCAGTCCTTTTTATTTGTTTTTTTAATATTTTGTGGTACTGGCGATTGAACCCAGAGGCATTCTACCTCCAAGCTATACCTCAGGACGATTTTATTTCTTATTTGGAAACAGGGTCTTGCTAGGTTGCTGAGAGCCTCACTAAATTGCCGAGGCTGGTTTTGAACCTGGGATCCTCCTGTTTCAACCTCCTGAGTACTGGTATTACAGATGTGCGCCACCGCGCCTGGCCCTTTTTATTTTTTAAAATTTGAAATAGATAGGTTATATTGGCCTTGAGCCTGTGATCCTCTTTTCTCAGCCTCCCAAGTACTGGTATTATAGGCATGTGTCACCACACCCATCTTCATCCATATCTTTTTTTATTATGTAGACAAATTATTTCTTTCCAGTACTGGCAGTCAAACTCAGGCCTTCCCACATGCTAGGCCAGCACTCTACCACCGAGCTGCCTCCCCAGCCTCAGGAAAGCCAAATTTTTGAAGTTGTATGTTATCATTAAAACCATTCTTGTTGATATTCATAAAGATACATTGATTTTAGGAAATCTCTGCCTTTATCATAAAACTCCCCCATAATTTTTTTCAGTGAGATAAATCCTCAATTTGTCTCCTATTGCTGCTGCTCCTCCTCCTCCTCCCTCTCAGTCTCTAATTCTTTCACAAATAAAGAAGACAAATCAGGGTTGGCTCTTACAGGCCTTCCTGTGGGATAGCACCTGGAGTGTCTTTCTCGGTGACAGGCTAGGCCTTGCAGTTCCCCCTGAAGACACAGCAGGAGGAAGAAGAGGAGCTGGGAACCTCTTGCTTGAGCCTCACACAAGTTCAGATCCAGCTGCCTTGCTGACCTCATGACTCAACGAAGCCAGGCAGAGGTGACACAGCCATATATATATATATATATATATATATATATATATATGTATTTATGGTGGCTGTGCACACAAAAGCTCACCCTCCAGAGTGTAGGATGTGGGTGGCAAGGGCCGTGGGGGTGCCAGAAACAACTGAGGACTCTGTTCCCTGCTGCCACATCAAGCAAGATCAATAACTCCTAGACAAACACAATTTGATCCTGAGATGAAACAAAATGTCAGCAGGTGAGCAGGTGCCGCGCAAGGCCAGGGCTCATTAAAGTGAATAGCCGGCACCAGCCCTGGAATTGCAAATAGGACCAGAAAGTAGCACAGTCTGACACTCTCCAGCCCTGCCACCCCAGAGGATGCACACTGCAAACACATGTCACACTGTTTCTCTTCAGTAGGTTTCCCCTCCTAAGCAAAGTGTGGTACACAAGCTGCAAAAGTTGCAAGCAAGTTGGGAATACTAGGCATCTTTACTCTAGGATTTCTGGTTGAATTAAACCTATTTAAAGGTCTTGAGGAACCATGAGAGGGGAATAAGGTCACCGGTGCCTTCCCCATGTCCCTGACCACTGAACCTTTCCTCACCTCACGTAGTTGAGTACCTCTGCACGCGCTCTGCAAAGTGCGAAATGAAGATTGACATTAACAGGTTGAGGTTGTAGCTCATGGAAGAAAATGATGGGGGAGTTTATGATAAAGCCAGGCAAGCTGCATGTACCAAGGATAAATGAACCAAGAGGCCCACCCCTGAGAGTTTAAAGAAGCATCTAGTTCAACTACTTTAATCCATTTGGGCTTCTATAACAAAATATCATTAACCGGGTAGCATATAGAAAATAAAAATGCATTGCTCATGGTTCTAGAGGATGGGAATTCCAAGATCAATGTGCCCGCAGATTTGGAGTCTGGTGAGGGCCCTGTTCCTGGTTCAGAGGTGCCTTCTCCCTGTAATCTCACGTGGCAGGAGGGCTGAGGGGTCTCAGGCTTTTATTTATTTTTAATTTTTTTCTTTGCGGTACTGGGGATTGAACCCAGGGGCATTCTATCTATGGGCTACACCCCCAGCCCTAGTTTTTATTCTTTATTTTGAAACAGGGTCTCACTAAGTTGCAGAGGGCCTCACTAAGTAGCTGAGGCTGGTAGAGAACCTGGGATCCTCCCGTCTCAGCCTTCAAGTACTGGGATTACAAGCGTGCCCCACCATGCCCAGCTTGGAATAGGATTTAAACATAAGTCTTTCAGGGAGACATAAACATTAAGTCTAAGGCACTGACAATGGAACCTTCCATATTTAGAGGTTCCTTTGGGCCAGGAAAGCTCTGTTGGATGCCCCATGCTAATTTAGATCTCCCCGATCTGGCAATCAGTGCCATGTCCAGGAATGAATGCTGGGCTTCCCTTGGAAGGGGGATGTAGTCGGCAAAGTGGTGGTATACACACGCACGCACGCACGCACACACACACACACACATACTCCACTGTCTGATCCTCCTCAATTTACAAATGTAAATGATTTGGAAAATGTCTTTATAGATGTAATTAACTGAGACGAGGTGATCTTCTTGGATTATCCAGGTGGATCATAAACCTAATGACAGATGGCCTTATCAGAGCAAGGTCAAGAGAGACTTGGGGCACACAGAGCAGGTGATGGCAACCTGCAGACAGCCACAGAGACTAGAGCAGCTCTGCGGCCACAGCCAAGAAGTGCCAGAAGCTTCGAGGCAGGGGACGGACTCTCCTCAGAGCCTCAGTAGGTATGTGGCCCTGCTGACACCTCCGTCTCAGACTTCCCATCTTCAAAACATAAAGAATACATTTCAGACTTCCCACCTCCAAAACATAGAGAATACATTTCTATTGTTTTTTCTTTGTTTGTTTGTTTGTTTGGTTGGTTGTTGTTGTTTTGTTTTGCTTTTATGGTACTGGAGATTGAGCCCAGGAACATTATACTTCTGAGCTGCACCCCCAGCCATTTATTTATTTATTTATTAATTCATTCATTCATTCATTCATTCATTCATTCATTCATTTCATTGTACTAGAGATTGAACCCAGGGACATTCTACCACTGAGCTACACCCCGAGTCCTACTTTATTTTTTATTTTGAAACAGGGTCTTACTAGGTTGTGCAGGGCCTCACTAAGTTTCTGAGGCTGGCCCCAAACCTGCGATCTTCCTGTCTCAGCCTCCCAAGTACAAGCATGCGCCACGATGCCTAGCTTCCTTTTTATTTTTCATTTTGAAACAGGGTCTCACTAAGTTGTGGAGGTTCTTGACAAGTTGCTGAGGCTGGCTGTGAACCCACAATCCTCCTGTCTCAGCCTCCCAAGTACTGGGATTACAAGTGTGCTCCATCACGCCCGGCTCATTTCTATTGTTCTAAGCCTCCTAGTTTGTGGTAATTAGTTACAGTAGCCACAGGAAACAAATACAGTGGGGGTAGGAAGTAGTTGTGCTTGTAGCAACCTGACTCATCACCAGTTTAGGCTGCAGCATTGGCGTGATGGCCCCAGCAACCGAGCTGAGCCCGCAGCTTCAGCCTCCCAGGCTGTGTGTGGCTGCACACCGGGCTCAGGACCCGCTCCCTACGCCCCAACAGAGCATCTTTCTAACTGATGAGTCTCTCTAAATATATATTTGCATTGATATTTTGGCTTCTAACTTGAAATTGTACACAAATGGCCCCAACTTACAATTTTTCAACTTTACAATGGTGGAAAAGTACCCATGCAATTATTTCATTTTTCACTTTCAGTACAGTATCCAATAAATTACATAAGCTACTCAACACATTATTATTGTTGTTGTTGTTGTTGTTGTTGTTGTTATGTGATACTGGGGACTGAACTCAGAGGGATTGTACCCATGAGCTACATCCCCAGCTCTTTTTTCATTTTTGGGGGTGGGTATTAGGGATAGAACCCAGGAGCATTCTCTACCTCCGAGTTACCCCCCCCAGCTCTTTTTACTTTTTTATTTTGAAACAGGGTCTTGGTAGGTTGCTGAGGCTCACCTCAAACCTCAGCCTCCCAAGTACTGGGTATGCGTGTGGAACACCACACTCAGTTTCAACACTTTATTATAAAATAGACTTTGTGTTAAATGATTTTGCCCTACTTTAGGCCCATGTAAGTGCTCTCCGCACAGTTAAGGAAGGACAGGCTAAGCTGTGATGTTCAGTAGGCTGGGTGGATTAAATGCATTTTCTACTTACAGTGTTTTCGATTTGCAATGAGTTTGTTGGGATGTAACCCCGTCGTAAGTGAAGGAGCTTCTGTACTTGCGCTCAAGTAAACTCTTCCCGCAGAGCTTTGTCTGAGACATATGGATCACGTGGTGTCTCTTACACCTTTAGTCATGGAAACCACTGGGCTCTGAAGTTGCATTTCTCTTGCTTGGTGTCTTCATTATTGCTGTGGACTATATGTTGTGTCCCCTCAAAACTCATGTGTTCAAGCCCTCACCCCCAAGGGCTGGCGTCTGGAGATGGGGCCTTCGGGAGGTGATGAGGGTTAGATGAGGTCGTGAGAGTGGAGTCTCTACAAGGAAGATGGCTCTCCTCTCCCCCTCTTCATTATGTGAGGATGCAGTAAGAATGTGGCCATCTGAAAACCAGTAAGAGGGCCATCACCAAACATGGGACCTGCCTGCTCCTTGATCTAGAACTTTCCAAGTCCCTCCAGCACTGCGAGAAATAAATGCCTGTTGTTTAGTCACCCTGTCTGCGGTGTTCTGTTACAGCAGCTCGGACTGATGAAGACTATTGTCATCAAACATATTTTGAGTGCTCCCTCTCTACAATATGCCACTGTAGGCCTTGAAAATGAGCGGGCTAGGCAGGTCTAGGGCCTGATTTCCGCCCCAGGAGAAGATTACAGTGGGATTAGAAACTACTCCCTCATTTTACCCAGAAAGATTCTTTCTTCACAGCTCCATTTGGGGAACCCATGCGATGATTACCGTTCTGACTGCTTAGATGTAACTTTGCGGTCTAACTAAATTTCTAAATTTTTTTTTTAGGTATAAGTCTCTCTTTGACCACAAATGTTAAAATGTATGTATGCATGTATATGTTACTTTTGTCTGTGAAGTCCCCTTTCCCTCTAACAATACTAGCAATACATCCACCTTTCTTTTAGAGACTTGCTCCTCCCTCACCTGGCACTCTGCCGGGCTCCCCACCCCACCCTCCCGTCCCCTTGGGAGGGCACGTACACCCCCTTGGTGCCCACAGTGCTGCGTGTCCATCGCTGAGTCCTTCAGTCCACCACCCTTTTCCACCCCACCCCGAGTCCAGGTTTCTCTCACGATTGCATCTACAGAGTTTGACATCAATCCTAACAATATTTTAATTTTATTATTTATTTATTTATTTTGGAACTGGGGTAAACCTACGGGCGTTCTACCTCCAAGCTATACCCACAGTCCTTTTTATTTTTTTAATTAAAAAAATTTTTTTAAGTGTTAATGCATGTCTTTTATTAACTCACACACATTAGTAGATGTGCTGCCGAAGTGAGTACCTTTTTATTTTTGTGGGTTTTTTTTTTTTTTGCGGTACTGGGGATCGAACCCAGGAGCATTCTACCTCCGAGCTACACCCCCAGCCCTATTTTTTTTTATTCTTTCTTTTTTCTTTTTTTTTGCGGTACCGGGGATTGAACGCAGGGGCGTTCTACCTCCGAGCTACACCCTCGACCCTATTTTTTATACTTTATTTTGAAACTGGGTCTCACTAAGTTGCGGAGGCCTCACTAAGTAGCTGAGGCTGGCCGGGAACCCAGATCCTCCGCTCTCTGCCTCCTAACTACTGGGATTACAAGCATGCACCACCACGCTCGGCTTATTCTTTATTTTGAAACAGGGTCTCACTAAATTGCGGAGGGCCTCACCAAGTAGCTGAGGCTGGCTGCGAACCTGGATCCTCTGGTCTCAGCCTCCCAAGTGCTGGGATTACAAGTGTGTGCCACCACACCCAGCTTGTGGGTTTTTTTATATGCTTTTATTGGTGCATTATAGTTTCACATCATAATGTAAATCATGTTGATAGTGACATACATGCACACAGCACTTGTTTGTTTTTGTTTTGAAACAGGATTTCGCCAAGTTGCTGAGACTGGCCTCAAACCAGTGGTCCTCCTGTCTCAGATTCCCAAGGTTATTTTAAATTAGAACCAGTTATTTTAGAATTATAAATAATTTAAAATAATAAGACTACCTAAGAGCTGGACGTGGTGGTGCACGCCTGTAATGCCAGTACAAAGTAGTCTGAGATAGGAAGATTGCAGGTTTGAAACCAGCCTTAGCAATTTAGCAAGACTCTTAGCAACCTACCAAGACCCTGTTCCAAAGCAACAAATAAAAGCCTGGGGGTGTAGTTTAGAGGCAGAATACCCCTGGGTTCAATCCCCAGAACCACACATGCACAAAAAAACCTAATACAAATTGAGCACTTGCTGAGGACTAGCACTGTCCAATCAGCGATGTAGGGGCAGAAGAGGAGCGAGCACCATGGCAAGAGCACCGAGGCCCCACACTGCCCATGTGGCCGCACTTGGTGCGCTCAGGGCCTGTTCCAAGGGCTCATGAAGGTATCTTTAGAAGCCTGACAGCCTTGTCCTTCTGTCAGGTCCCCACCTCCCACGTTCCTGAGTTCAGCCCGGTGTGTAACCTCACTTCCTCTTTGCTTTCCTTTCCGTGGGGCTCTGTGTCCCGCTTCTCCTAGGGCAACCTGTAAACTGTGTCCCCGCATTGCCACATACTCCACTTCCTTGTTTTTTGTTTTTTTTTGTGGTACTGGGGATTGAACCCAAGGGCTTTTTACTGATACTGTTTCCTTGTCTTACAGAGTTGAAGAATGAAATCTGCAGACACCAGGAAAGTAAAAGTAGGAAGTTTATTTTAAAGGAGCAAGCAAGCAGAGAGGCAGCTCACCCTGGGGGCCTTGGCAGACTCCAGAGGCGCTGCCCGAGTGTAGCCGGGCCACGCACCATCAGTGCACACCATATTTCCCCCAGTCCACTCGGTCCACCAAGGAGAGCAGCAGGTTAAAGCTCCCACGCAGGGAAGGGGGCCGAGAGGGGAGCCCATATTGATACTGAGCATAGGGCTTTATATGTTTGAAGCCCCTCCATGTAGACATTAAGCAGTGAAGAAAGTCCTGGTTTTCATCTTGTTTTTCTTGACTTAATTAATTTGTCATCTATGGCCTTTAATTTTCCAAAGTCATGAGACTGTTCGTCCTGTATGTCTATGTGTAGCAACAGTCCGTGAGTCTAAGGTTGGCGCACATAGATCTTTGGTTCCTGACATCTTGGCTCCACGACCACTGAGCTACGCCCCCAGCCCTATGTTATTTTGAAACAAGGTCTTGCTTGCTGTAAGGTTACTGCATGATGCTGGCCTTGAACCTGCGATCCTCCTGTCTCAGCCTCCCATTTCCTTGTTAATAACATCCTGGGGACTCCTCCCTTGACCTGTCCAACTCCTGGGAAATCCCTGAGAAACTGAATATGTGAACAGACAATGGCCAGACTAGGTCTGACAAGACAACTCTGTCGCACCCTCTGCAGTCACCAGTCCAGGAAGCCAGGCCACATCCTCTTCAGCAATGTGCCCAGCATAGTCCCGACTTCATCAACACCAGCTTCCCTAATTTTTTTGCTGCTGCTTCCAATTTAGGACCAGCCAGAGAAAGGCAAATATTGTCTCCTAACCCATCACGTGGACGGCTCTGCTTCTAGTTAGCCCATCTGCAGCTTCTCCACACCAAGGCGCCCCCAGAGCCTTCCCTGCCCCTCCCCCACTGGGAAGCTTCTGTCTCTTCCGTCTGCCTTTGAGTCTCTTCCAAACACAAACGATGGTTGCTGGCTCCTTTTGTGCAGCAAGCTCTGAATAGCCTTTGCTTGTTCTCCTTTGGGTGGTCTTTGTTTATTTCTACCTCGTTTATAACTGGTCCTTAGCCCTTGCTGTTGGGATCCAGCTCACCCCCGCCTTCAGACCACCTTCCCCACGCCCTCTGAGGCCTACCCACCAGCCTCAAGTCTGCCCCACGTTGGCAGGCATGACGGTGCCCAAGAATTCGCCTTTCCCTGTGACTCATCAATTTCTTCATCATGGCAGGGGAGACTCCAATCACTGCCCAACACCCACCGAGGCGCACTCAGCCCCAGGGCTAGGGAAGCAGTTACCATAGTGATGGATGCGGCAGGCAGGCTCACAGCAGCCAGCCCACGCCAGGAGGGGCCCAGCCTTCTGCTTGGTCTGTGTTGCTCAAAGCCCCCATCCCCGTCCCCATCCCCCACCCCTGACAGCAGAAGGGGGGCAGGGAGTGGGAATCCTCCACATCCATCACTCCTAGAGACAGCTTAGCACACCCCCCACGTTGGCTGGTAATGGCTGGACTCAGTGGGTTGTGCAGCTTAGATGTTGTTGCTTAGCAACAAAATAACAAACCACGTAAATCGAATCTCCATTGAATCTGCATGAATGCCTCATTTATGTGGACGCAATCTCAGTGCTCTGTACCACTGTGGGACTGGGGGGGGGGCTAAACCTTTCCAAATGGAGACTTAACTCACAGAAAAAAAGTGCACAAATCATAGTCTTGATACGCTGCAACCAACACCCAGATCTGGATATAGAACGTGTCCAGGATCCCGAGGGTCCCCTTCGGCCCTTCCCATCAACACCCACTCTACTTGGACGTGGATATGGATGTCATCGGCATTCCTTTGTCCTGCCCGGTCTTGAATGTCACATGGCTAGAACACAGCAGTATAGGCCTTTTTCATCTGAACACTTCACTGTGGCTCTGTCAGTGAGCGTCCTGGTGCTGTGTGTGCAGTGGGCAGCGAGGGATGCTGCTGAGTGTACTTCCCTCGGGCGCCTGGCTGGTAGGACTGCACTTCATCAGCCTCCTGGCTTTCCTGTTTGGTGTTGGGGATTGAATCCAGGGACATTCTACCTCCGAGCTACACCCCCAGTCCTATTTTATTTTTTTTTTATTTTGAAACAGGGTCTCACTAAGTTGCTGAAGCTGGCCTTGAACCTGCGATCCTCCAGTCTCAGCCTCCCAGGCCTGTACCACCGTGCCCAGCTCTGCCTCATTTTTTCCATTGAAACTCTCAGATGAATGCCCATCTGAGCTGCACCCAAGTTCTTGGTCCCTCCTTGGACACAGGCACATCTCTGTAAGTGGAGGGGGCTGCCCTAACTTTCCCTCCAATAGCTCCCAATCCCTTTCTGTTGCACGGGTCGGTGTGCCTGAGACTCTTGTCCTCAGTCAGCCTGGATTAGGACATCCCAAAGCCATATCCCAGAGTCGTGACTGCCCAGACAGCTCACTGCACTGGGACCCTCAGGCATTAGAATTGGGTTTCCTGCAGAGACTACCTTCTGCAAGTTAGCTGACCCTCTCTAGTTTTGTTAAATTGTTTGCTTTGAAATAATTTTAAGCTTATAGAAAAGTTGCAACCCAGCCTAGTGTGGTGGCGCACGCTTGTAATCCCAGTACTCGGGAGGCTGAGACCAGAGGATCCGGGTCCGCAGTCAGCCTCCGCTACTTAGTGAGACCCTCTGCAACTTAGTAAGACCCTGTTTCAAATTAAAGAATAAAAAATAGGGCTGGGGGTGTAGCTCAAAGGTAGAATGCCCCTGGGCTCCATCCCCGGTACCGCAAAAAAAAAAAAAAAAGAAAAGTTGCAACCCATAATACAAATTCCCATATAAATTATACCCAGTCCCTAAATGTTACTAATTTGCCATAGTCTCCTTCCCCTTCTTTCTCTCCCTGCATGTATAACTTGCCTAAATTAATTTTTCTAAACCATCTGAGAATAGATTGTAGACATAACGTCTCCCTGTCCCAGAATACTTTGGTGTATATTTCTTTTTTAAAAAGGACCTTTCCTTATATAACCACATCATCAATACCTTCATTGAAATGAAGGAATTGAGCTTGGAACATCATTATTATATAATCTTTAGCTCTTATGCAAATTTTGTCAATCATCCACTAATGTCTACATTTCTGAAGTTGCAATTTTAAGGAGTTATTTTTATTGTGATAAAATTATACAGTATAATAAGATTGACTATTTTAACCCCTTTTAGGTGTACAATTTATGGCATTAATTACATTTGTAATGTTGTGCAGTCATCATCTCTATCCATCTCTTGCCTTTTCTCTTCAGCTCAGACAGAAACTCTGTCCCACCCCACCAGCTCCTGACACCCACCATTCTACTTTCTGTACTTTCTGTCTCTCTGAATTTGCCGTGTGTGTGTGTGTGTGTGTGTGTGTGTGTGTGTGTGTTGTATTAGAGACTGAACCCAGGGCACTCTGCCTCTGAGCTACACCCCTAGCCCTATATTATTCTTTATTCTGAAACAGGGTTGTTGAGGGCCTCCTTAGAATGCACACTGAGATTACCATCTTGGACCAGCTCAGTTTGAATACACGGTATTTGGCTGGATAGGATTCGTCCTCAAGCGGACACATTCCAAGGGATCTGGTGTAATCTTTAAGGTACTGTCTTTGATGTTGTCTCTACCCAGTAATGGTTAATCTCTCCTTCCCCTAAATTTGTCACATGCCTGCCTCACTGACCTTCTTTACTGTAACCTGTGATAATTGCTGATTTCTGTGCTTGATTAACCTTTACCGTAACCTGTGATAATTGTTGATTTCTGTGTTTGATTAACTTTTAAAATTTCTATAAAAATAAGGCCCTGGCTATAGAAGGCCAGGAGAATTTGTCATCTCTATCTCCTCCCCAATCCCCCAATTATTAAATGTAATTATTTTGCAAATTACTATATCAGACTTCGTGTTGTTTTGTGCGAGAAGGCTATTGATCGGAAGCTGCCTGGTGCAGCGACCTTCCGTGGCTGGAACCACGGAATTTAGGAAGCTGTCTGGGCAGCAACCTTCCATGGCAGGAACCATGGAATAGTTATTCGGAAGCTGCAGGGAGTGGCGACCTTCTGTGGCAGGAACCATGGAATAGTTATTTGGGTGCTGTCTAAAGCAGCACCCTCCATGGCGAGACTACGGAGCAAGTATCATTCTCCAGAGCAACCCCAATACAGGGTCTCATAAGTGACTGCATGCTGGCCTTGATCCTTCCATCTCAGCCTCCCAAATACTGGGATTACAGGCATGTACTACTGCACCTGGCTTGAATTTGACTATTCTTGGTACCTTGGATAAGTAAAATTGCACTCAATTTTTGGTCTTTTGTGACTGGATTCTTTCGCTTTGCATAATGTCCTCAAGGTTCATCCCTATCTTGGTACAAACAACATCATGTGAAATGGAAGAAAACAGAAAACATTGGGTTTTCTTTTCTGGTCCAGTATCCAGAATCCATATTTCATTTAGTCGTCAAGCCTTTTTATTCCCTTTAAGAGGGAAGAGAGCCGGGCATGGTGGCACACGCCTGTAATCCCAGCCCTTGGGAGGCTGTGACAGGAGGATCACAGGTTCACAGCCAGCCTCAGCAACTTAGTAAGACTCTCAGCAACCTAGGGAAACCCTGTCCAAAATAAAAAATAAAATAGGGCTAAGAAGGGGTGTGGCTCAGAGGCAGAATGTCCCTGGGTTCAATCTCCAGTACCACACACGCACCAAAAAAAAAAAAAAAGGAAGAGTGTTTCTTAGTCCTTTATCATTCATGACATTGACATTGTGTGTGTGTGTGTGTGTGTGTGTGTGTGTGTGTGTGTGTGTGGTACTGGGGGTGGAATCCAGGGGCATTCTACCTCCGAGTTACACCCCCAGCCCTATTTTTCATTCTTTATTTTGAAACAGGGTCTCACTAAATTGCAGAGGGCCTCCCTAAGTTGCTGAGGCTGGCTGTGAACCTGTGATGCTTCTGTCTCAGCCTCCTAAGTACTGGGATTACAAGTGTGTGCCACCATGCTGGCTCTTTTTTAATTTTGTAATTTTTGTTTTGAAACAGGGTCTTGCTAGGTTGCTGAAAGTCTTGCTACGTTGCTGAGGCTGGCCTTGAACATGTGGTCCTCCTTTCTCAGCCTCCCAAGTACTAGGATTACAGTCATGCGCTGCCACATTCAGCAATACTATATTATTGTTGCTCAATTGACCAAGATTTAGCCTTCTTTGATCCTTTTGACAAATTCCTATCATTTTCTGAGCTCTTCCTCACTGCCTGGCAGAACAGTGTGCTGCAGCTCATCTTGTGTTCTTTCCTGCTATAACCCTGTGTTATAGTTTGGTATAAAATGTCCCCCTGTCAGGAGAAAACACACTAATTCCATGGAGAGTCCTGAGGAGTTCCCAGGTTTGGGGATGGAAACTCACCTCAGGACCCCCGGGGTCCTTGGCTTCCATGGTGAAAAGAATTTCAGCATGCACTGGTCAGAGACAAAGACAGAGGTTTATTAAGGGAAAATGGGGATACACGTTCAAGGGAGAACGTGGACCACCCCAAGACCGTGAGAAGCCTGTGGGATCTTTGCAATCCTTTTCTTATAGGGGGCCCAGAGACGGGGTGGCTAGGGGCACATGGCGGGAATGGGGCAACATGGGATTTTTTTTTAATTTTCAGGTTCTTGCTATTTCATTGGTGGGTGTGTTATGGGGAGACACGCTAATTCTGTGGGTCCTTGGCCTGCATGATGAATAAGAATTTCAACACATGCCATCAGAAAAAGGCAAAGGTTTAATTAATTTAAGAAACATGGGGATACAGGTTGGGGGTCATCTCAAGAAGGGGAGAGCGAGTCTCTGCACGCGTCCATCCATCCAAGCGAGCAAGAGAGAGTCCGCGTGCTTTCGCGGTTCTTTTATAGGAGGGGGTAGGTAGGGTCGCACAGTGGAGGGCAGGACTTCCTCTTAGTCCTCAGTTTCCCTGGCAACAGATAGGCGGTGGGGTTTGACCTTTGTCCTCCTCACCCACCCTATTTACATTAAGCATCTCAGGTGTGGAGAGGAGCCATTGTGATTCAGGGTGTGGACTCATTAAGGCTTCTGCCTGACTGAACACACCCTATAGGGTGGAGTTAGATTATGAACTTTCAAAATTTTAAATCTCTATTTTCCCAATGTCTCCTTTCTGCCTAATATTTCTATCTTTTCTATTCTACCTCATCAGTTTGACAAAGATGAGAATTCCTTTGGGATAAGCATCTCAGGGAGTTGAGGCATGAAGTCAGGGTGCAAACGTGAGACTTCCTCTGGGATTTTTCCTCCCAGAAAGTTGAGGCATGAAGATGGGGTGTGGGCCTTGACAAACGTGAGCTCTCAGGAATTTCAGGTGTGAAGCTAGGCCATTATGATTAGAAAGTTTAACCAGGCCTACTAAAAACCCAAGTAAAGGACAAGCCAGATTATCCTAGGTATTATGATTAAAAGTGTATAGGCCAGGCCTATTGAAGGCCTTTGCCTAAGAAAAGGACAGGCCAGGTCTGCTATTATAATTAAAAGTGTGGCCCATTAAGGGCTTTTGTCAGGTTCTGTAAAGTGAAGCTAAGGATTATGACGTTTCTAGATTTTAAAACTATATTTTCCCTTTCCTTCCCAATTTGTCTCCTTTCTACCTGATATTTTATTTCTTCTATCCTTCCTCACCCCAGAGAAGCTCAAGTGTTAGGCTCCACATCCAGGTTTGGGACTGTATCTGTCCCTGGCCCCTCCTCTCTCGCTCTCTCTCTGCTTCCAGGCCACCAGGAGGTGAGGGCCACTTCTCCTCCTCCCCCATGGCCTGAGGTCCTGCGCCTGGTTTCTGCCTCAGAGCCTGCCACTCATAGACTGGAACCTCTAAAACCACAAGTCAATAAATCTTTCTTCCTCTACGTTGTGCTGGTCAGGTATTTTGGTCCCAGCAACATAAAAGCTGACTCCAACACCCCAGAACTTGCCATTTCTCCACGGAGCTCTGTTCCTTTTAGTGGAGAATGGTGTTTGGAAACCCAGAGGAGCTTGGCCAGTAGAATCACTGGGGGACCTCTGCCTGAGCAGGCTAGCATGATCTAATTATTTATTCAATTAATTATTTGCCTTCACACATCAATTCTGGTCATCAGACTGCTAAACGACATATACTAAAACCCATGAGTTCATTCTGGGAGATAGATTATAAGTAACTTACTTTATTATTATAATTATTAAAGTATGCATTCATGTATTCATTCCTATTGATGCTATAGCAGATTACCACAGATTCAGTGGGCTGGTTTTGTGTGTGTGTGTGTGTGTGTGTGTGTGTGTGTGTTACTGGAGACTGAGCCCAAGGATATTCTACCTCTGAGCTACACCCTCAGTCCTATTTCATTTTTTATTTTGAAACACGGTCTTGCTAAGTTGCTGAAGGTCTTGCTAAATTGCTGAGATTGGCCTTGAACCTGTGATCCTCCTTCCTCAGCCTCCCAAGTACTGGGATTACAGGCATGCACCAACACTCCTGGCTAGATTTAGTGGTTTAAAGCAACATGAACTTTTCTCTTACAGTTCCGGAGGTCAGAGTCTGTGATGGGTTTCGCTGGGCTAAACTCAAGGAGTTTGCAGGGCTAGGTTTCTTCTGGCTGCTCCAGGAGGATTTGTCTCCTTGCCTTTCTCCTAGAAGCTGCCTGCCTTCCCTGACTCCTGCTCCCCTCCCTCCATCTTCAAAGCAAGCACACCACTCAATCTCTGCTTCCGTTACTGTCAGGGTGAGCACGATAGCTCCGTGGAGAGTCCTAAGGAGTTCCCCGGCCTGGGAAGGGGAAGCTCACCTCAGGGCCCCCGGGGTCTTGGGTCTGTGTAGAAAAGAATTTTAACACACACCAGTCAGAGAAAAGACAGAGCTTTAATTCTAGGAAAAGGGAAATAGGTTCAGGGAAACGCGGGCCACCTCAAGATGTGAGAGCTGCAGCCCCGAATTCTTAGTCTCTTTTTATAGGCACTAGAGATGGGGAAGGGGTTGGTTAGAGGTACTTGGCGGAAAAATGCCTCCTTTCTTTGAAGTTTCTCCACGGGCAGAAGATGTGGATTCCCTCAGGACAGGTCTTCCAGGAGCGGAGACAAAGAGTTTGATGGCCAGCTGAGTGTAAGGCTTTTAACAACAGGTGTGATCTTTTGGGGTTCTGGTGGAAGGTGAAGTTTTTTTTCCCCCCCAAAAGTAATCTCAGGAATTTCGGATGTGAAGCTAGCCCATTTCATTCTTAAAGATATGGGTGTTTGCCTCTTTGGACATGTCCTAGGCAAGCCTGCAAGGCAAGTTTAGGACTTTAGATTAGATTTTTAATTGTATTCTCCTTCCCTTCCCATCCTGTCTCCTTTTTACCTAAAATTTTATTTCCTTTATTTTACCTTATTACTACCTCTGCCCTGCTTGTGCTGCCTCCCTCACAAGCCCCCTGTGCTGAGATGACATCTGTCCTGCTGAATAATCCAGGATCCTCTCGCTTGCTAAAAAACAAAAAACTTAATTCTAGCCAGGTGCACACCTGCCTGTAATCCCAGTACTTGGGAGGTTGAGACAGGAGGATCACGGGTTCCTGATCAGTTTCAGCAACTTAGCTAGACGCTCAGCAATTAAGGGAGACCCTGATTCAAAATAAAACTAAAAAGGGCTGGGGGTGTAGCTCAGAGGTGTAGCTAGATTCAATGCCTAGTATCACAAACAATATAAATAAATAAATAAATAAATAAATAAATAATACATAAATAGATTTGCAAAGTCCCCGTGTGTGTGTGTGTGTGTGTGTGTGTGTGTGTGTGTGTGTAATGCGCACTCCCTCGTGCCATGTAACATATTCACAGCTTCTGAGGATTCCCGTGTGGACATCACTGGAGGGTCGTTATTCAGACCTCTGACGTTTTCTATATTTTAAAAAAATGAATAGATTACTTTAAAACAGATTATTTTGGAACTCTAACCGAGACGTGATAAGAAAGGCAGTGCCCTCTTGCTGGGTCTGCGCCCGCTCCTGCAGCATCGCTGCCAGTCCTTGGCAGGGCAGGCGGCCGGGCGAGCTGGGAAGGGCAGAGCCGCAGGGTCTCCGGCCGGGTGGGTGGCTCGGGGAGCGGCCTCGGCTCTGGGGGTGACCTCCAGCTCCCTGCGGAGGTGCTGCGATTCTGATTCCTCGATGTGCGCTGGAGCGCAGGTAGGAGGCCACAGCCCGACTCAGGGGTGAGCCCAAGCCCCGGCCTCGCACGCACGCGGTGGCCAGCGCAGTAGAGGAGCCACTCCGGCGCATCGCTCCCCCCAGGCCCGGGCCTTCAGACCCCTGCTGCTTTTCTAACACAAATGTTGCGGCCCCTGGTGTCCTCATGTCTCCTCTCGCAGTCCGAGGTCGTAGCTCTACCCCTGGGGTGGGGGGGGGAGATCCAGGTGCCAGCAGTCCTATGGTTGAAGGTCTCCCAGGGCTACCTTGATGGTCAGCCTTTTCCCAGGACTGCAGCACACACCCCCCAGAACAGGGCAGGGGTCACAGAGGTCTTGGTTTCTGAGAGCTTTGTCCCAAACGACCTGGATTGGCTCGGGCGCCCAAGGGCAGCTTCTGGTCAGCCTTCCTCCTGGGTATGCCTAGAGGCTCCTGGGGAACCTCTGCCCCTCTAACACCCACACACAGCTCACAGGAGAGGGAAGGACAAGAGAGAAAATGTGTGTGTTGGGGGGGGAGTAGGAAGAAGAGCCCGAAGTTGTGATATTCTTGTGCTTAGAAGTGATCTTCGGTCTTCTGAGGACTAGAACCCTTTGACAGTGCTCAAAGGCCTAATTATATACAACGCACATGTCAGGGTCACTGCTGTAACTCTGTTGCCCCGCCTGGGAAGGGAAGCACACCTCAGGGTCCCTGCGGTCCTTGGGTTAGTGACGAAAAGAATTTCTACACGTGCCAATCAGAGGAAAAAAGAGAGGTTTAATTCAAGGAAAGGGGAGATGCACGTTCAAGGAAAGAATGCGGGCCACCTGGAGAATGTGAGAGCAGCCGCCTGGGTCTTTTGCGACCTTATTTTTATAGGAAATTTAGGGGTGGGGGGTGACTGGAGCTAGTGGCTGTGGTGGAGGTCCAACTTCCTCTTAATCTTCGGTTTGGACTGGTGGTGGCTGGGTGGTGTCTGACCTTGTCCCTCCTAATGGATCTTTTGTTAACTAAGTATCTCAGGAATCTCAGGTGGGAGAGGGGCCATTAGGATTAAGGGTGTGGGCCGGGCAGGGTAGCGCAGGCTTGTAATCCCAGTACTTTGGGAAGTGGAGACCGGAGGATCCCGGTTCGCGGCCAGCCTCAGCTCTCTCGCTCTCTCTCTCCCTGTCTCTCTCTCTCTCTCTCTCTCTCTCTCTCTCTCTC
>PVJS01037166.1:0-20069 GCA_004027185.1 Glis glis
CGCCCCCGGCCCTATTTTTTATACTTTATTTTTGAAACCGGGTCTCACAAAGTTGCGGAGGGCCTCACTAAGGAGAGAGAAAGAGAGAGAGAGACAGGGAGAGAGAGAGCGAGAGAGCTGAGGCTGGCCGCGAACCCGGATCCTCCGGTCTCCGCCTCCCAAAGTACTGGGATTACAAGCGTGCGCCACCACGCCCGGCTATTTTATTTTTTGTTTTGAAACAGAGTCTCACTAGGTTGCTGAGAGTCTTACTAAGTTGCTGAAGCTGTCCTTAAACCTGTGACCCTCCTGTCTCAGCCTCCTAAGCACTGGGATTACAGGTGTGTTCCACTACACCTAGGTGGACCAAAGTTTTTACCTTGGTGAATTCTTTCTATACGAGGCCCCTTTCCTGTATGTCCACTATTCTTTTTTTGTGGTATTAGGGATTGAACCCAGGGGCATTCTACCTCTGAGCTATACTCCCAGCTCTATTTTATTTTTATTTTGAAACGATCTTGCTAGGTTGCTGAGAGTCTTGCCAAGTTGCTGAGGCTGGTCTCGAGCCTGTGATCCTCCTATCTCAACCTCCTAAGTACTAGGATTACAGGTGTGTTCCACCATGCCTGGCTGTCCACTATTCTTTTATTCAGAACCTATACTTAATTAAATTGGAGGATCTATGCTAATGTGAGGTCTGTGGTCTTTATGCCCCTGTGACTGGCCCTTTCTATTCCCTGTCTTCTCCCAGGTATAAATGGGGACAATCTTTTAGATAGCACTACCCAGCTAAGGTTAAATAGGTCTTACTTTGTGCCATCAATATCCTTTTTATGAGTCTACAGGAGTACACAAGTCTTAACTCTTCTTTCACATTTCTGCCCACACTAGGTCCAGACTGCCAGGACAGTTTTCATAATGACATCGACAGTGTCCCAAATGTAGGAGATATGTATATCATCCAGCACAGGGAGATGGCACTGGAGGTGACTTAACTCCTTGGCTATTTCCCCAGTGCTGGGACATAAGTCATGTTCCCACCTCAGTCATTTCACTGCAAGATTGTTTCTCTTCTCTAAGGATTATGAGGGCAATTACATACTTTGTTTATACAAGGACAAGTCTTAATTACTTCATACTAAAATGTGGTAGTAGAAACAAGAGCTTTTTCTTTTCTTTTTTTTTGTGGTACTAGGGATTGAACCTGGGGGCATTCTATCTCGGAGCTAGACCCCCAGCCCTATTTTATTTTTATTTTGAGCTAGGTTGATGAAAGTTTCACTACTTGCTAAGGCTGTCCTTGAACCCACCATCCTCCTGTCTCAGCCTCTCAAGTATTGGGATTACATGCCCAGCTGAGCTTTTTCTTTTTGAATCATAAGCCTCTCAGATTTATTAAATTAGGCTGCTATGGTGAACTAAAATTTGTAACAGCTTCTAAGGTGTGAAGAGGGATAAAAAATCAAATAACTTACTATTTATTCTCTCACATCTTAGGTGAAAGGTAAGTTTATGTCCCAAGTTTTAAAGTATATTATAGAAGTTGGGCACAGTGTCACAAGCCTATAATCCCTGTACTTGGGAAGCTGAGAGAGGAAGGTTCAATGTCTAATCCTTAGTAATGCTCCCCCCCAAATATATTATAGAAAAGTTCAACTGGGCATGGTGGTACATGCTTGTAATTCTAGTATTGGGAGGCTGAGACAGGATGATCATAGGTTCGAGGACAACCTCAGCAAGTAGTAAGACTCTCATCAACCTATTGAGACCTTGTTTCAAAATAAAAATAAAATAGGGCTGGGGGTGTAGCTCAGAGTAGAATACCCTTGAGTTGAATTCCCAGTACCACATACACAAATAAAAAGTTCATCTTATTAAGAAGTACTGTTGCATGTGTGAGTGTGTATATGTGTGTGTGTGTGTGTGTGTGTAGTACTGGGGATTGAACCCAGGAACATTCTGCCTATGCGCTATACCTGCAGCCCTATTTTATTTTTTATTTTGAAACAGGGTCTCACTAAGTTGTAGAGGGCCTTGCTAAGTAGCTGAGGCTGGTTTCGAACCTGCAATCCTCCTGTATCAGCCTCCCAAGTACTGGGATTACAAGCGTGTGCCACCACACCTGGTTAAAAAGTACTATTTTGAATGTATAGCTCATTTAAATCTTATAAGCCGGGCGTGGTGGCGCACGCTTGTAATCCCAGTACTTTGGGAGGCGGAGACCGGAGGATCCGGGTTCACGGCCAGCCTCAGCTTTCTCGCTGTCTCTCCCTGTCTCTGTCTCTGTCTCTGTCTCTCTCTCTCCTTAGTGAGGCCCTCCGCAACTTCGTGAGACCCGGTTTCAAAATAAAGTATAAAAAAAAATAGGACCGGGGGTGTAGCGTGGAGGTAGCCCCTGCGTTCAATCCCCAGTACCGCAAAAAAAAAAAAAAAAAATCTTATAGCTGGGCATGAATGATGGTTCATGCCTGTAATCCCAGTACTTGGGAGGCTGAAACAGCCTGAAACAGATTCAAGGACAGCCTTAGCAAGTGGTGGGACTCTCATTAACCTAGGGAGACCCTGTTTCAAAATTAAAAAAAATACGGCTGGGGTGTAACTCAGAGGTAGAATGCCCCTGGGTTCAATCCCCAGTAAAACACACACACACACCTACACACACACACACACACACACACACACACACACACGTAAATCTAATGACTCACTAATGACTCTAATGACTCACTAATAATTCGTTTTTAATTCATTTTGTTAGTTAATACTTACATAGGATTTAGTTCTTTTTTTATTTTGAAACAGGGTCTTCCTAAATTACTGACAGTCTTGCTAAGTTGCTGAGGCTAGCCTCAAACCTTGATCCTCCTGACTCAGCCTCCTAAGTACTAGGATTACAGGCCTGTACCACCACGACCAGCACTGCACATAAGTTCCAAATACCAAACACAGCCATGGAGTTGGTACTTGTATTGCTTTCCTAGGGCTGCTGTAACATAATACCATAGCTGGGTGGTCTCAACAACAAAATTCAATAGTTTAACTGTGCTGGAGGCTGAAGGTCTGACATCAAGGTGTCAACAAAACCATAGTTCCTCTGAAACCAGTAGTGGGGAGGCCTCCCTTGCCTCTTCCCCGCTCCTCGTGGTGTGGCCAGCAGTTCTACATGTTCCTTGGTGTGCAGCTTCATCACACCAATCTGCCTCTGTCAGTGTCTGAATTTCTGTCTTATGAGGACACTAGTCATATTGGCTTAAGGATCTACTTTATTGCAGTATGCCTCAGCATAATTTATACTGCAACTGCACTATTTCCAATAAGGTCATGTGTGAAGGTGTCTAGGGTTTAGGACTTCAACATAAGTTTGGAAGGGGGCACAATTCAATCCATATGAGTACTAAATAGTACTATTCATAAGACTAACTGGGCCAGGTGTGGTGGTGCACGCCTGTAATCCCAGTACTTGGGAGACCAAAATAGGAGGATCACAGGTTCAAGGACAGCCTCAGGAAGTAGTGAGACTCTCATCAACCTAGCAAGACCCTGTTTCAAAATAAAAAAAAAAATAGGGCTGGGGGTATAGCTCAGAGGTGGAATGCCTCCAGGTTCAGTCCCCAGCCCCCCCCACATGAAAAAAGACTAAATGGGAATCTTACTACAATTTCATTTAAGAAAAAATTGAGAACCAGGCATGGTAATCCCAGTACGTGGGAGGCTGAGACAGAAGGATTGCAGCTTCATGGCCAGCCCCAGCAACTTAGGGAAACCCTGTTTCACAATAAAAAAATAAAAAGAGCTGAGGGTGTAGCGCAGCGGTAGAATGCCCCTGGGTTTAATTCCCAGTACTAAAAAATAAAAAAAGTACCCAGCACTGCATTGAATGCAAAGAACACAAAGTGAGCAAAGCGAGTGGTTCCTGCCCTTATGGAACTTACAGCATCTCAGAGAAAAGAAACATTAGAGAGTCTCAGGGAGGAGAGATGTGACGATGAGAACCCAGCTCAGTGATAGCGTTTAGCAGAGGAATGTGGTTGATGCTGGGAGATGGAGCATGGATGGGCAAAGTGGTGTTTGAGTTGATCAGTGTCTGAATTATAACAAACACTGCTGTTTGCTTACCAGGCGTTGAGCCCTGTCTGCGTCCTTTACATGTATTGCCTTGCTCAATCTTCTTAGTAGCCCTAAAGGGTGTGTAATATTTTTTCCATTTTATAGGGAAAGAAACAGAGGCACAGAGAGAACTTGCCCAGGATGGTTTTTTTTTTTTTTTTTTTTTTTGGTGGTGCTGGGATTGAACATAGGGGCATTCTACCTCCAAGCTATACCCACACCTCTATTTTATTTTTAATTTGGAAACGGGGTCTTGCTAAGTTGCTGAGGGCCTCACTAAGTTGCTGAGGCTGGTTTAGAACCTGCAATCCTCCAGTCTCAGCCTCCCAAGTACTGAGATTACAAGTGTGCGCCACCACACCTGGCTCAGGAAGGTATCATGAAAGTAGCAGTGCTGGAGGATGATAGAAAATGAGTCATTATAATCTTGGACACTATATTTAATCTAGTCATAATATTTCACTAATTTATTTGAGTTTCTTCCTCTCCTTTTGTATTCTGCTGTTTGCTTTGTTCAGTTCTAGAAACTCCTCTATGCAGCTGGGCTTGGTGGTGCAACCCTGTCATCCTAGTACTTGGGAGGTTGAGACAGGAGGATTGCAAGTTAGAGGCCAGCCTCAGCAACTTAGTGAGGCCCTCAGCAAATTACTGAGTCCTGTTTAAAAAAAAAAAGGTGTGTGTGTGGGGGGGAGAAGGTTAGGGGGTGTGGCTCAGGTAGAATGCTCCTGGGTTCAGTCCCCAGTAACACACACACACACACACACACGCACACACACACACACACACCAAAACCCCCAATGCCTTGCCCCTGCCCCTCATTTTCAGTATGCTTCTGTCATTTGTTTTTTGTTTTGCTTGTTTGTTTGCGGTACTAGGGATTCCGAGCTATACCCCAGTCCTATTTTATTCTTTATTTTGAAACAGGGTCTCACTAAATTGCGGAGGGCCTCACTAAGTAGCTGAGGCTGGCCTCAAACCTGCGATCCTCCTGTCTCAGCCTCCCAAGTACTGGGATTACAAGTGTGTGCCACCACGCCCGGCTGCTTCTGTCATTTGAATCCAGTATTTGGTTGAATCAGATTGCAGTATTAAAATTTACCAGGAGAGGGCCACTATCTAATCATTGAATCCTAGATTATGAATCTTGAATTATATGAGCAATTTCCTTTGTTTGGTACTGGAGATTGAACTCAGGGCATTCTACTTCCAAGCTACACCCCCAGCCCTTTTTAGTTTTTGTTTTGAAACAGGGTCACTAGGTTGCTGAGAGTCTTGCTAGGATTCGGAAGCTGTCCTTGAACCTGAGATCCTCCTGTCTCAGCCTCCCAAGTACTGGGATTACAGGAGTGTACCACCACACCCGGCAACAATTCTTAATTTCTGGCTCTGCAAACAAGTATGTTCCTTATAGTTATAAATTTTCTATTGAATCTATGGTAATTCGATCGAGGGATAATGTAGATTTAACGAAGAGATTCTGAACTGAGGTAAATCTGTTATACTCAAGGCTGCTAGGACATTCATGTACTAGACTTTCATCTTATATAGCCTTGGTAGCAGTTTTTTTAGACCCTGTTAGAGAAGAGGGGACTTCTCTGGACTCATCTTTAAATTCCTAGCAAATTGCCTAGCACGTGTGAAGGACTTGATGAATATTTGAATTAATTTCTTAAGGACAGAGACCACTTTTTAACTCTTTGTCTTATCAGGGTTGCAGTTTTTAAACTATCATAGAAATGTTCAAATGTACACAAAGTAAGAATGAACTTTTGTGAGCCACATATGGTGACGCACACCTGTAATCCCAGTACTCTGGAGGCTGAGACAGGAGGATCTCAGGTTCAAGGCCAACCTTTGAAACTTAGCAAGGACCTGTTTCAAAATAAAAAAATAAAAAGGGCTGGGGATATAGCTCAGGGATAGAATGCCAATGGGTTCAATTCTAGGTTCCCCCCCAAAAAAGAACGAGCTTCTGTGTACCTACTATACAGCCTCACTAATTACCAACATACACATAGTTCTGTCTTGCTTCATCCCTCCTGCCTCACAACCATCCCCCACTGAGTTATCTTAAAGCAAATCCCACCTATATCAATGCATTGATACATACTTCGCTATATCTCTAAAATATAAGGACTTTAAAAATCATAGAACATGATCATACTTGAAATTAGCAATAATTCCCTAATATCAAATATCTAGCCACTATTTACATTTCTCTGATTTTCTCATAGGCATCTTTTAAAATAAGTTTTATTTAAATCAGTTTCCAAAGAAAATCCACACATTATATTGGATAAGTCTCCTTAAGGTTATTTTAATTTGTTACAGTTCACACTTCCTTTTTGGTCCCTAATAATTTGTTGTTGAAGAAACAGGGCTATTTGTCCTGTAGAATTTCCCGCATTCTAGGTTTTGCTTATTTTATTCTCATGATTTCATTTAATATGCCGCTAATGCTCCTGTATTGTGTATACACTAGTAATTGGATTTAGAAATTCCCCTCCCCCCAAGAAAAAAACCCTTAAATTTATCAAGAATACTTCATGGGTGGGGCATGTACTTCTCTCTGGAGGCAGCTCTATGTCTAGTTGTCAATTTTTTTTATGGTAAAATCAATCAGCTATAGGCATTGTTGGTCTGATTCATCCATTACAGATTTCCCCCACCAGCCTTTCACCTATGGTTTTAGTAGCCATTGGTGATTGCCTAGATCCAGTACTTATTAGAAGTGGCAAAAATGAGCCAGGCCTGGTGGCGCATGCCTGTAATCCCAGTAGTTGGGAGGCTGAGACAGGAGGATTGCAGGTTTGAGGACAGCCTCAGCAAGTAGACTCTCATCAACCTAGCAAGACCCTGTTTCAAAATAAAAATTAAAAAATAGGGCTGGGGGTGTAGCTCAGAGGTAGAATACCCCTGAGTTCAATTCCCAGTGCCATCAAACAAACAAACAAACAAACAAACAAACAAAACAAACACACAACAACAAAAAAAGCAAAAGAAGTAGCAAAATGTTTGGTCCTTTAATTCATTTTGAGTTTATTAGGTGGAGCCTGCCTGCCTGCCTTCTTCCTTTCCTGGGGATTAAATCCAGGTGTGCTCTACCACTGAGCTGCCCCCAACTCTTTTTTTTTAATTTTTAATTTTTTGTGGTTCTGGTGATTGAACCCAGTGGCATTCAACCTCAGAGCTACATTCCCTGCCTTCCTGCCTGCCTTCCTGCCTGCCTTCCCTCCTTATTTATTTATTTATTTGTACTGGGGATTGAACCCAGGGGCATTTTACCTCTGAGCTACACCCTCAGCCTTTTTTTATTTTTTTTTTTTAATTTTTATTTTGAAATAGGGTCTCACTAGGTTACTGAAAGTCATACAATGTTCCTGAGGCTGTCCTCGAACCTGGGATCCTCCCATCTCAGCCTCCCAAGTACTGGGATTATAGGCATGCACCACTGCACCTGGCTCCCAGCTCATTCATTCATTCGTTTGTTTGTTTATTTATTTATTTTTGTGGTACTGGGGATTGAACCCAGGGGCCTTCTACCTCTGAGTTACACTCCCAGCCCTATTTTTTATTTTTATTTTTATTTTTATTTTATTTATTTATTTATTTATTTTTGGTGGTACTGGGGATGGAACCCAGGGGCATTCTACCTCTGAGCTACACCCTCAGCCCTATTTTTTATTCTTTATTTTGAAACAGGGTCTCACTAAGTTGCGGAGGGCCTCCCTAAGTAGCTGAGGCTGGCTGCGAACCCGGATCCTCCTCTCTCAGCCTCCCAAGTACTGGGATTACAAGCGTGCGCCACTACGCCTGGCTATTTCTATTTTTGAAATAGGTCTCGCTAGGTTGATGAGAGTTTTACTACTTGCTCAGGCTGTCTTGGAACCTGGGGTCTTCCTGTCTCAGCCTCCCATGTACTGGGATTACAGGCCTGGGCCACCGCACCCGGCTCTCAGCTCTTCTTTTGAGGGAAGCGTGGTGAAGGGTGGGTGTGGTAAGGTGTGTGAGGGTGACATCTGTCTGCTGACAACAGGACAGTTCATGGCTGTCTGGTCTATCCCCAGGTCCTTGATGTGTGTCCATTGTCTGACCGATAGACAATGCTGGAAACCTCCTGTTATAGATTTCTCAAGATGTCATATCTCTCTTGCTTTAAATGTTTATTGGGAGGGTTAATTAATAATGCAAAAAAGTGAGTTGTTGGTTAACTTTGAAATTTACAGATTTCCCAGGAATTTGGGAGAGGGACTGGTTTAGGGAGTGACAGACCTGGAAAAGTATATAGGAATTTTGAATTAGCGTTTTCTTTCCTTCTTCCTGTATGTCTCCAGAGTTTCTACATTTGCCTTTTATTTCTTCTATCCTACCTCACTTCTGTTAGTGTGCGGGCAGCGTGGAGGGGTGCCACCGATTGCCCATCAGAAACAGTCTGCCTTGCAGCTGCAGTACGCAGGTAGCTGATGGCCCCAGCTGTTGGTACCTTCAGGCCGTGCCTCCGAGGAGGCCACGATTATCCCAAGCTATTTTTTTTCCTCTTTCTTCCCTTCTCTTCCTCCTCCACCACAGTAAACTGACCTTTTTGAGGGATGTGGACCTTGAATGAATGAAGTAGTCTGTAAGAGGGAGGTGGAAGTCGTTCAGCTTCATCTTTTGCATGTTGGAAATTCTGTTCATTGATCTAATCCTAAGATCTCTTTGTTCTCTGAAACTGGTGTAGCCATGAAGATTCATCCTGCTAATATGGGAAGAACAACTAGTCTGGGCTAGTCATATCATCCCTGCTAAGTAGGTTATAACCCTAGACAAGTCATTCTGGTTCTGGTGTGAGGGAGTGGCAGTCGGATTAGGAGTAGAATTGTCCCTCTAGGTTCCTGCAGCAATGTAGAGGGCTCAGTATCATCTCCTTGCTCACTGTTGATTTCCAGCAGTTGACAGGGGGCCCAGCAAGCACCTCAGGACCCCATCAGTGCTAGGCGTGTGGCTTTCCCTTAAAAAACATTCATGACTAATAGTTTCTATGGTAACAGGTCTCTTGTTTCTCATCTGCATGTTCTTCAAGGTCTGTGGACTCCTAACCTGTATCCCCTTTGACTAGACAAAGCCTGTATTTAAGGACTCCCCACCCCCAGCAGAAGTGTTTGAATCACATCTACCAGAGAATAACCAGTTGATAGTTTTACTAGCACTTGGGATTTTAGCTTATTAATAAGAACTTCATATCAACTAGAAGAGCAGTTGCTAAATTAGTTAGGGGAACAGTAATAACAAGAAAGCCAAAGCTGGTCATGATGGTTCACCACCCTTGGGAGGCTGAGACAGGAGGATTACAGGCTCACAGCCAGCCTCAGCAACTTAGTGAGGACCTCTGCAACTTGGTGAGACGCTGTTTAAAAAAAAAAAAAAGAGCCGGGCGTGGTGGCGCACACTTGTAATCGCAGTACTTGAGAGGCTGAGACTGGAGGATCCGGGTTCGCGGCCAGCCTCAGCTACTTAGTGAGGCCCTCCACAATTTAGTGAGACCCTGTTTCAAAATAAAGAATAAAAAAATAGGGCCGGGGGTGTAGCCCGGAGGTAGAATGCTCCTGGGTTCAATCCCTGGTACCACCAAAAAAAAAAAAAAAAAAAAAAAAAAAAGAAAATAGGGCTGGGCGGGGGTAGCTCAGAGGTAGAATGCCCTTGGGTTCAATCCTCAGTACCACCAAAAGAAAAAGTAAAAGAAAACCAATATTCAGGATTGTGCTTTTTAAATTTTTATTCCGATTGTGTGTGTGTGTGTGTGTGTGTGTGTGTGTGTGTTTTACTGGAGATTGAACCCAGAGGCATTCTACCTCCGAGCTATACCCCCAGCCCTATTTTTTATTCTTTATATTTTGAAACAGGGTCTCACTAAGTTGCAGAGGGCCTCACTAAGTAGCTGAGGCTGGCCGCAAAGCTGCAATCCTCCTGTCTCATCCTCCCAAGTACTGGGATTACAAGCATGCGCCACCATACCCAGCTCAGTCCTTTTTATTTTTGTTTAGAAACAGGGTCTCACTAGGTTGCTGAGAGAGAGCCTCATTAAGTTGCTGAGGCTGGTCTTTAACCTGTGATCATTCTGTCTCAGCCTCCCAAGTACTGAGATCATAGGCATGTGCCACCATGCCTGGCTTCTGATTTTTATTATATAAAAATTTTAAATACAAATATAGACAAAATTGTATAATGGGCATCTATATACTTATCTAGATTCAAAATTAACAGTCTGTCATATTGGCATAATCTATTATTTTACCAATAGTAAATCAGAGACATGTATTTAGAGGCAAAATGTCACACTAAAAAATGTTCCAGCTGGGCATGGTGGTGTGCTTATAATCCCAGTACTTGGGAGGCTGAGGCTGGAGGATTGCAGGTTCCCAGCCAGCCTCAGCTACTTAGTGAGGCCCTCTGCAACTTAATGAGACCATGTTTCAAAATAAAGAATAAAAAATAGGGCTGGGAGTGTAACTTGGAGGTAGAATGCCCCTGGATTCAATCCCCAGTTCCTCAAAAAAAAGTGTTTTCCTTCTTTTGTGTGTGTGTGTGTGTGTATGTGTGATGCTAGGGATGGAACCCAGGGGCATTCTACCTCTGAGCTATACCCCCCAGCCCTATTTTATTTTCTATTTGGAAACAGGGTCTTGCTAAATTGCGGACAGCTTCCCTAAATTGCTGAGGCTGGCTTTGAACCTGCAATCCTCCTGTCTCAGCCTCTCAAATCCTGGGGTTACAAGTGTGTACCATCATGCCCAGCTTGTTTTCCTTCTTAACCACTTAGTCCATCCTTAGTAAAGTTAACTATGAACTCTTTCATATCATCTCATTTCTAATCTATATTCATATTTCCCTAGTTGTCCCAAACATCTTTTACAATGATTTTTTTAGACCAGGAGTCACTTGAGGTTTATACATTTGCATTTGGTTATCTTTTAAACTAGAATGGTTCCTGCAGCCCCTACCCCATGACACTGCCTTATCAGAAATGTCAGTTGCCCCAAAAGATATCCCACCTTTGTGATTTGCCTGTTTTTCTTGCTTTCATTTAACTTGTTTCTCCCCATATTCTTGGAAAATGGAAATTTAGGTCTAACGACCTCATTACATTCAGGGGAAATGTTTTAAACAGGAATGATCTATGCTTCCCATGGTGTCATAGCTGGGAGGCACAATTATTTGGATCTTGAAAATTTAAAGACTTCTAGTTGGTATTAAAAGTGATTCTTTACTAGTTTTCTAAGATAAGCCAAGTTCCTTTTTTTTTTTTTTGGTATTGGGCATTGAACCCAGGGTTAGGGCAGCCCTTTTATTTTGAAATAGGGTCTCACTAAATTGCTGAGGCTGGCCTCGAACCTGTGATCCTCCTATCTCAGCCTCCCAAGTACTGTGATTATAGGCCTGTGCCACCATGCTGGCAGTGAAGTTCCTTTAAAAAAAGCCTTTTTATTAGTTTGAGCATTTAATGGGATTCTCTTTTTCCCTGAAACTGTTCCAGTTTGATTTCAAAAAGTAAAGGTCAAGGTAGCATTAAATTACTTAACTTTTCCTCGTAGAAAATAAATAGTTGGTAAAATCGTATTTTGTGACTGATGCAATCAACCTGGGTTTTCGAATCTCTGGGCTTCAGGTCACTTTCTGATCTGCTCTCCTGGGCTGACAGGTAACTGATCTTTCCTCTTCTTCAAGCCCCATAACTAGTTTTACTTTTCTTTTTAAACATTGGGTTTGCTCTCTTCACTTCCTTTGCAGTCATTGGCCCTAGGCCTTGTCACCTCATGGCTGGCTACAAACACCTGATTCGGGCTCTGGCCTCTGGGTCCTCCCCCTTCAGTTGGTACTTCCAGCAGGTCAGGTTCAGACTCTGGTGGCTGGAGATCAGGCTCTGGTACAGGGTTGGAAGGCAGAGGTCAGACTCTAGCTCTCGCTGGTTGGCTAACTAGTTGGCTCTTCTTCAGTAAGTATTTACTGTTTCCAAATAACCATCACTTTCCTCCTCTGTAAAATGGGCATGATAACTGTTTTTTGACTAGTGTAGAATGTGGCAGGGCTTGAAAGAGGTCATGAACTAAATGTGAAACTTAATTTGAAAAATGTTCTCAAATAGAAGGGAGTCTAGTTTCTGCCCTATGCAAAGACCCACTTAGGCAGGCTATTTTACCTTTTGTTGTTCAAGTCTGTATTTTCTCTAGTACTTCTCTCCCTTCCTGCTTCTAGGAAACCCTTCTTCCTTTCTTCCTACACAACCTTTGCCAGGGTCAAATCTTTTTTTTTTTTTTTTTGGTACTGGAGATTGAACCCAGAGGATTCTACTTATGAGCTACACCCCCAGCCCATTTTTGTTGTTGTTGTTTTGAAACAGGGTCTTGCTAGATTGCTGAGAGTCTTGCTAGGTTGTTTTCAAACCTGCGATCCTCATGTCTCAAAATCTTTTTTTTTTTTTTTTATAAGAGATAGTGTCTGCACTATGTTGCCTAGACTGTCCCCAAACTCCTGGGCTCAAGTGATCCTCTGGCTTTAGCCCCCCCCCCACCATTTCTATTTATTTTTTGTTTTTGGTGCTTGGACTTGAACCCAGGGGCATTCTACCTGAGCTACACCCCCAGCCCTATATTATTCTTTATTTGGAAACAGGGTCTTGCTAAGTTGCTGAGAACCTCACTAAGTTGCTGAGGCTGGCTGTGAACCTGTGATCCTCCTGTTTCAGCCTCCCAAGTGCTGGAATTATAGGCATGCACCACCATGCCTGGCTCTTTTTTCCTCTATGCTGCCCCGGCTGACTTCAAACTTCTGGGCTTACATGATCCTTCTGCCTCAGCCTTCCAAGTAGCTGGGACTAAAGGCATGTGCCACCAAGCCCAGCAGCCTCATGAAATTTTAATCTTTAATATAACGCTATATTTTCCTCTCATCCACAAAAACTTCTGTAAACTATTGCTCTTGTAGGTTAACTTCTAGTCATTATCCATCCAAATATTTTTATACCCAGGCCTCTTATCTCTCAGATCTCAAGTTTCTTGAGGTCATGGATTGATATATTTGTGTCCAGCTCAGGAGCTATGAAAACTTTATTGTGTTACCCTTGAAACTGATTTCAAGTGAGCCGGCTGTAGGATCCAACTGTTGTCTTAGTGGCTGATTTTTCTAGGATAGGGGTATGATGTTTGATGTGAGATCCTCTTTCCTTCTGTGCTTCCACCCCAAGTGATTCATCAGGGTTGTGTGTGTGTGTGTGTGTGTGTGTGTGTGTGTGTATGTGTGTGTGTGTGTGTGTGTCATTGGGGATTGAACCCAGGGCATTCTACCTCCATGCTATACCCCCAGCCCTTTTACTTTTTATTTTGAAACAGGGTCTCACTAAGTTGTTGAGGAACTTACTATGATGCTGAGGCTGGCCTGGAACCTGTGGTCCTCCTGTCTTAGCCTCCCAAGTATTGGGATTATAGGCATGTCCAACCAACACCCGGCTTGAATCTCAGATATATATATATATATATATATGTGTGTGTGTGTGTGTGTGTGTGTTGTGTATATATATATATTGTGTGTGTGTATATATATATATATTGTGTGTGTGTGTGTGTGTGTGTATTGAACCCGGGGACCTTCTACCTCTGAGCTATACCCCCAGCCGGTTTTATATTTTTTTTTTGTTTGGAAACAGAGTGTCACTGTGTTGCTGAGGCTGTCCTCGAACCTTCGATCCTACTGCCTCAGCCTCCCATACTGGGATTACAGGTGTGTACCACCACACCTGGCTAAATCTCAGGTTTTTAGAATAATCCTGGGTTCATGCCCTCAGCCAGTGAATCACATTTTCTCAGGGTGGCTTGTGAAGTTGTATTTTCCAAAGGTCTCTGTGATTGGCCATATTTGGGAACCGCTATGCTGAAGGATGACCCCGATCCCTTAATCCTTTGTCACAAATGGCGGTGGCTTGCACACTCGGCTGGAATTTCCTTGGATCAGATTGCGCTTGGTTCCACCATGTCTTCTCTGTGAAATCTCATGGCGTTAGTAAATGTCTTGTGGGAAGGGATGAGCTTCTGAGAGGCGCTTTGAAACAAATGTATAGTTTATCAGATTGGTGTGTTCTTTCCTTAGAACTGCTGTGCACCAGACCTTGTTATCACCATCTATTTTGTAAATTCCATTTGTGGCTTAACAGCTGGATTGTGAAAGTATGCAAAATTATCCAATTAAAAAACTAAATTTGGCAAGTCTGTGCTTTTTATTTAATGACTCCTTGAATATACTTTGTTTTCTTAGACAGCCTCTAAGGCTCTAATTTTGATCTACCAGAAATATTCAGCACAGTAAACGGAGACTAGAACTAGAGGTCTTCGGTGTGTATAACTTTGAGAGTTAATGATGTGGAGGACTGGCAGCCTTCTGTTTTATCCATGAATAAATCTGAATCGTTTAAAGCAGGTGCTTTTTCTCTGCCTCAGTATGGAAAGCCCCTGACCACTGTGCTGCCCATCTCTCAGGCTGACCAGCAGAACAGGAGGTTGACTATTGTAATATGGCATTGATTTCCAGCACCCCAAAGATGTGCAAACCAGGAATCTGGGAGTTGGTAGGCTTCTCCTCCATACCCATCCTGTTACCTGTGAGGCCACCAAAGCCCAGGTCACATAATCTGCACAAAGGATGCACTACAACGTGGGTCCCTGGAAGCTTTTCATTTATTCCTTCTATTTACCATTCTATATCTTGAAACACCGTGCACCTGGTTACTCTTATAACCAGCTGCGTAATTGTGTGTGGGTGGAGAGATTACGTGCATTTTCATTTTCTCATTCAGTATTTCTATATCTTGTAAATAAATATGAACATTACTGTTGTCGTCAGGAATGGTGTTCCTTAGCAAAGATAGTTTCCTGTGTGGGAACTTGATCCCGCACTGCTAGACCAGGTTGGCTAAGAGGATGGGAACAACTCACCAGTACTGTGTTGAGTGAAACATGCATGTCAAGACTATTTTGGGCCGGGTGTGGTGGCGCACGCTTGTAATCCCAGTACTTTGGGAGGCGGAGACCAGAGGATCCGGGTTCGCGGCCAGCCTCAGCTCTCTCTCTGTCTCTCCCTGTCTCTCTGTCTCTCTGTCTGTCTCTCTCTCTCTCTCTACTTAGTGAGGCTTCCGCAACTTCGTGAGACCCGGTTTCAAAATAAAGTATAAAAAATAGGGCTCGGGGTGTAGCGCGGAGGTAGAACGCCCCTGGGTTCAATCCCCGGTACCGCAAAAAAAAAAAAAGACTATTTTGAAGGCCAAAAGCATCTATTTCAATCACCTTGGTTTTATTTTAATAGCTTAAGAGAAACATTAATTTATTTCTGCCAAGGATGATAGGAATGAAAACTTCTAAATTAATCAAATGTTTACTTTCTATACAATACCCTGGGTCTTTTCCTGCTGACAACTTGCAGTCTAAGAGAGAACTTCATGGGGCGTCTGAAACAGCTCTGCTTGCTCCGGCAGATGGTGAGACCAGCTGTCTGCAATCGTCTTAGTTTCCACCATTACGTTGGTGTGTGGAATGTTTGGGTTCATGCTTATTTTGGGCCAGCTTTACAAATGTTAGCGCTGTCTTGTGAAGTGCAAAAGGCTGTGAGTATTGGCAGTTCCCAACAAGAGGTTTATTGTCACGATGGAAATGAAAGCAGAGAGAGTGTCCCCCCTTTTTTGTGGTACTGTGGATTGAACCCAGGTCATTCTACCTCTGAGCTACACCCCCAGCCCTATTTTATTTTTTATTTTGAAACAGGGCCTCACTAAGTTGCTGAGGCTGGCCTCGAACCTGTGATCCTCCTGCCTCAGTCTCCCAAGTACTGGGATTACAAGTGTGTACCACCATGCCTGGCTTCTTCCCTTTTTGAATTGGTTTTAACATTGCTTTTCTTGCAGGACAAATTTTTTCAAACAGGAAGTAGAAAGCAAAAAGTTTTAATGCCAAAGAGAAGTCCTTGAATTGCAGAATATGATTTAGGAAGGTTTTGTTTGGCCCTGTTATGGTTTGGCTGTAAAATGTCCCCTGGACCTCCTGCTCTGGAGGCAGCCATGTCTATCCTAGCCCTGCCCAGCTGCAGTGTCTGGCTCTGACTCTCTCTCTGACCCTTTTGCTCCCCTCCTCACCCCATTCTCATGCCCTAAGGATCTGTAGCCCTGGTTCCTGCTTGGCATCCAGCATAAAATGAAACACACACACACACACACAAACACACACACACCACTGAAATCTCTAGATCCATAAGCAAACGAATCTTTCTTCCTCTAAATTCTCACAGTGGTGAGAATGCTGACTGAAACAGCCAGTTTTTAAACTTTTATTCAGTGCTTCTCACCCATATTGACTATAGTTTCTTTTGGGTACTGGAGGTTGAACCCAGGGGCATTCTACCTCCGAGCTATACCCCCAGCCCTATTTTATTTTTTATTTGGAAACAGGGTCTTGTTAAGTTGCTGAGAGCCTCACTAAGTTGCTGAGGCTGGCTTTGAACCTGTGATCCTCCTGTCTCAGCCTCCTAAGTACTGGGATTATAGGCGTGCACCTGGCTTGACTGTAGAATTTTGAAAGTGATAACAGGTACAAAGTATAGATCTTCTTTGGTAAATATTCATTCCCATTACATTTTCTGGACAAACGCACACAGATACAGTATGGGATGTTTCCTATTCTTTTGTCCCAGACAGCTCTGTTGAGCCTGGTGTCAATGTACACATCTAGAGTCTCCATCTTCTTCTTTTTTTTTAGTACTGGGGATTGAACCCAGGGGCATTCTACCTCTGAGCCACACCCCCAGCCCTATTTTATTTTTATTTTTATTTTTATTTTTATTTATTTATTTTTTTTGCGGTACCGGGGATTGAACGCAGGGGCGTTCTACCTCCGCGCTACGCCCCCGGCCCTATGTTTTATACTTTATTTTGAAACCAGGTCTCACAAAGTTGCGGAGGGCCTCACTAAGGAGAGAGAGAGAGAGAGAGAGAGAGAGAGCGCTGAGGCTGGCCGTGAACCCGGATCCTCCGGTCTCTGCCTCCCAAAGTACTGGGATTACAAGCGTGCGCCACCACGCCCGGCTTTTTTTATTTTGAAACAGGGTCTTGATAGGTTGATGAGAGTCTCACTGCTTGCTGAGGCTATCTTTGAACCTGTGATCCTCCTGTCTCAGCCTCCCAAGTACTGGGATTGCAGGCGTGTGCCACCATGCCTGCCTACTGGAGTCTCCATCTTCTTGATGGCAAATTTCTGAATCTTTGAGTGTCTGAGGGGCATTTATTTTATTTTTTTGGTGTGGTACCAGGGATTGAACCCAGCGGTATTTTACCTCTGAGCTACACACCAGCACACACACACACATTCTCTCTCTCTCTCTCTCTCTCTCTCTCTCTATATATATATATATATATATATAATATTTTACATAATATTTTATATTTTTTATATTATTAAATTATATTATTATATTATTAAATTATATTATATAAAATTATATTATATAATTTTATATAATAAAATATATATATTTTATTTATTTTTTATTTTTTTATTTTTTTGGCGGTACTGGAGATTGAACCCAGGGGCATTCTACCTCCGAGCTCCACCCCCAGCCCTGTTTTTTATTCTTTATTTTGAAACAGGGTCTCACTAAGTTGCAGAGGGCCTCACTAAGTAGCTGAGGCTGGCTGCAATCCCAGATCCTCTGGTCTCAGCCTCCAAGTACTGGGATTACAAGAGTGCGTCACCACACCCGGCTTCAAGTCTATTTTAAGGATCTGAATCACAGGGTAAAGACGGACATATTAATTGGATGGACATAGAAGATGTATGTTTAATTCCGGTGTTGGGCATGGTGTTACAGGGCTTTGTGGGAACTCCAGTCTTTAGACACAGTGCTTACCCTTGGCAGACTATAACCCTGGTTGAAAGACATGAGCACAGATAACCATGGCACCAAGAAGCACAACGAGGTAAGTGCTATATGTATGCTGGCAAAGGCAGCTCCGCAGTCAGCTGGTGCTAGGAGGGTTTGGGCCAGTGATTCAGACCTTTCTCCATCAAATCAGGATAGGCTTATCTTTGGTGCATTGTGCTGATTTAATTCCAGCCAGTAGCAAAGAAGGTTTGTGCCCTAGGTGCTCCTTGCTGTCTTAATTCAAAAACCAGTAAGTAGACCCTATTGTCTCTTTCCTGTCCATTGGGATGGATGCACACGCGATGTTGCAAGCCGTCTTCATGGTTTTTAATGCTGTTCTCCCAGGAAGCTGTGTCAGGTGTCAAGTTCTGGCTTCCTCAGAGATCTCTAATTTTTTATATTGATCACTAAATATCCTACACAATACTAATAATTGTTATACCATTCAGTAAAAACAAAAACATTAAAAAAACCTCACTGGATAGAAATTTCCTTTTGGGGAAATCTTTCCCAGGAGTTCCCTTCTACCACTCCTCCCATACCTTAATTCCTGGCAGAAACAGAGTTTGTCCCTAAATGTATATCTATGTATTTGAGTAGAAACTGTGTGTGTGTGTGTGTGTGTGTGTGTGTGTGTGTTTTACTAGGGATGGAACCTGGGGGCATTCTACCTCCAAGTTACATCCCCAGCCCTATTTTTTTATTCTTTATTTTGAAACAGGGTCTCACTAAGTTGCGGAGGGCCTCACTAAGTAGCCGAGGCTGGCCACGAACCTGCAATATGAGTAGGAGCATTTTAAAGATGTGAAGATTCTGTGTAGCAGCACAAAACTTGGAATGCTTCAAAAAGTGGCTCTCAGAGTATGGTTACCAGATCAGTAGCATCAATATTTTCTAGGAACCTGTTAGAAATGCAGCTTCCCAGGCCCTACCCAGAGCTTCTGAAACAGGCTCTGGAGTGAGGAGTCTAAGAACCCGTGCCTGAGAGGACGCTCGGATATGCTGTACTGTGGGCCCATCTTACTGTACTTTCCTAGCGCATGGAATTCGTGAGGGATGGCTGTCATTGCATTATCATTAGTGGCAGGAGAAAGGTGCACTTACAACTGACATGCATGGTGGTGGTGTAGACAAACCTTTGGGAGGTTTTAACTTTGGGAGGCTGCTATGGTTTCCTCTGTGGTTATGACCAACAGTAGGAAATAGAATGCTGTAAATCCTCGTTTCCAGGGTTACCTTCTTGCTGCTGATAACAGGCAGGAAATTAAAACAATCTGTGATAGTGTTTTGTTCTTATTATCCACAGATGGTAGCTTTCAGATATATTGGAGCAAAAACATAAGTAAATATAGCTGGGAAACTTCATTATTGAAGAGAAAGGATTTGGCTGGGTCAAGTTTATAGTCTACATTTATTTTAATGAGATGGGGTATAGGCAACATATTAGTATTTTATTACCATAGAAAGCATCAGGCCCTGTGAGGGTTACTAGGTTTTTTCTTATTGGTTTAATGTTATTTGAGTATGTAAACATTTACATATGCTCAAAGTCAAACAACAAATTATATGCAACGATATCTCATTTCCACCCATATCCCTTTTCTTTTTCCTAGGCCTTTATAGGTAGTCATTTCTATTAGCCTTTTGATTCATCCTGTCACTGTTCTTTTTTTTGCAGATAAACACATGTGTTCATATGTTTATATCTCCCTCTGCTTATCTTCACACAAAAGATTGCATACTGTGCTGCAATGAAAAAAATTACATTAGCTTTATTAAGGTATAACTAACATTCAATACTATTCACCAACTCTACATGCACAGTGTGAGTTTTGACAGATAAATACAATTGTATAGCCATAGTACAATGAAAATACAGACCTTTTCCATCACCCAAAAAAGTTTCTTCCTACCCTATTGAAGCCAAATCCTCTCTCCCGCTAATCTGATCCCTAGCAAGCCACCTGTCTTCCTTCCTTCCTTCCTTCCTTCCTTCCTTCCTTGCTTCCTTCCTTCCTTCCTCCCTCCCTCCCTCCCTCCCTCCCTCCCTC
>PVJS01037167.1:0-20069 GCA_004027185.1 Glis glis
AAAAAAAAAAAAAAAAAAAGAAAGAAAAGAAAAAGAAAATGTGGAAAGAAAGGCCAAGAAGGGTCACAGACAGTGTGGGGAAACCAAGCATCATCACTGTCATCAGACTGACAGTATGGAAAGTGTGGGAGGTGGCACGTCCCTCTCTTGGTTATCACTCCAGCCTTTGGCCAAACAGAAAACAGTTGGAGGCAGCTACAGAATTATGGCCTTGGGGACTGGTAATCCTTTTGGAGCAGGGGATGTTAGAGAAGGTGTGACAGAGGCTTGTTCATCTGCCACCATTGGCCCAAGGACCAACTTCCGGTGCATACAACACCATAAAAAAACTGGGAGGGGAACGGAAAGGGTGGCATGGGGCACTTCTCTCAGCTAGCTTAAAAATCTAAGCACTACCTACAGGTGGTCGCAACTGCAAGATGGCCTTCTCCAGTTTTGCTAGAATAACTGAGAAGAGGGATGCCCAATCTGGAGGGAAGCTTCTGAGATGTTGTGGAGTTTATCTTGGGAAAAGTGTGTGCCACAGAGAGATGGGATTGCAACAGCCATGCTTCCCGGGAAGGGCTTGCTCTATTGCCCATTGGTACATTCTCCCCACCCCCATTCCCAATTGTAAATTCTTTTGGCCAGTCTTTCTGGCATGATGCCTTATTTGCTGCAGGGCTGCTAGCCTGTAGAATCAGAGCCAGAGGAGGTCCGAATTTTTGCCAGTCATGTTGAATTGCTATCCTTCCACTCCAACAACTTTGCCTTTTTTCTGGGAGTCCTGAGTGTAGTGACAGGAGGAAAGGGCTTCTGATGACTGGTGCAGGGTCTTTCCAAAAGCTAGAGTTTCTAACCTGCCTTCCAGCTCAAACCATGGAGAGCATCTTAGGTTTGAGTCCAGAGTATCTCTCAGGCCTGAACTGATGACAGGTGGGGGGAAAAGGTCAGAGGGTAAGGGACAGGCAGGGGATCACACTCTGAATCCTCCTTCCTTTGTGCCCAGCATTCCACCAGGATGGAATGAGGTTAGCATCAAGGGCAGTTTTAAAGAAGAAATTCATTAGAAAATAGCAGAAGGGGAAGGGCTCCAGGTTTCCCGCACATCTTTCCTGATGCTGAGGTGAAGAACAGGCAACTGTGCTGTTGATGGTCCTCCTGCTCTGTAACACCTGTGCTATAGAGTCCTCCTGCACTAACACCGAGAATTAGGTGGAAGAAACATAATGCATCGAGAACTGCTGTTTATAAGATCTGCTCCTTGTGCACAGCATAACTTTGACTGAGACCTGAATTTGAGTCTAACAATTCCAGTTCATATCGTTTTTTTTTGTTTTTTTTTTGCGGTACCGGGGATTGAACCCAGGGGCATTTTACTTCAGGGCTACACCCCCGGCCCTATTTTTTATATTTTATTTTGAAACCAGGTCTCATGAAGTTGCAGAGGGCCTCACTAAGTAACGGAAGCTGGCCGCAAACCCAGATCCTCCAGTCTCAGCCTCCCAAGTACTGGGATTACAGGTGTGTGCCACCATGCCTGGCAGTTCATATCTTTTAATACTCAAAGTGATACTTTTCACTTAAGACTTGACTTTCTTTTTCTGAGAACTAGATGAAATATAAACTGTCAATATAAAGTAACTTATGTGAAACTTACCAAATTCATAATGTACCATGCACATAATGTAAAACCAACTATAAATAAGACTGACTACTATTCTGGTGTTAGATCCAACTTTTCCTAACTTGGAAACAGACAATAAAAAAAGATCCAGGCAAACCTTCTTAATGGGACAAACTTTGTTTTCCCCCTATCATTTTAGTTTTATATCATTCATAGAATGTATTCTTTGTGCTGTGGTGGTCTATGGGACATTGATGTGAAGCACTCTTTGTACTTGTAGAGCTGGTAGTTTATCTGGTTATAATTAGCCAGACTTCACATTTTAAGTGGGTGTGCATTAAATGTAGCTCTCTATCTCAGGCTACTGTATTTCCTAAGTGATTATTATATAGATTCATACAATGGTTTCATTCTTTTCCTATGCTTGTTTTATACTTTCTTACTTCAGCTATTCATGGCTGCCCACAGTTGTGGGATGAAATAAATGTTAAATGGGTTACTCCTGCCCATTTTTAAGAAAAATAATTCCTTTTAGGTTGAGTAATACTTGCAAAGACTTCTCCTTTGGTTGAAAAAACATTGACTTTATTTTTCTTCTGTGTTATCAAAGATAAACTCTTGATCATAGCTTCCCGGTGTTTTAAGGGCAAATCATTTAATATCTTCACATAGAGCGCTCACCAAAACATTTCAGCTTGAGACGTACTGCAGAGCATGGGGCTAAACAGAGAGGTGGCAAGTGAAGAGCCAATACCCTTTCCCTGTGTTGTCCCAGAAAGCTCTCCCAGACAAGTGCAGAGAGCCCGGGTGGGAACATTCATTCAACACCTCCTCTATTTGAACACTGTCCTGTTCATTAGGGATACATCAATGAAGATGTCAACAGACCTCCTAGTCTGAAGCCTGCACATAGTTTCCTAAATATTGTTTCTAACGGAGTCTATTTTCACATAAGCCTAAGCATTATATCCAGCTGCTCACATTTATTTTGATCTTCTGAAATTTGGGGAAGAGAGTGTGTTTAAAAACAATCTCTAAACCGGGTGTGGTGGTGCATGCTTGTAATCCCAGTACTTGGGAGGCTGAGACAGGAGGATCATAGATTCCCGGCTAGCCTCAGTAACTTAGGCCCTCTCCAACTTAGTGAGACCCTGTTTCAAAACAAAAGAATTAAATAGGGCTGGGGATGTAGCTCCGAGGTAGAATGTTTCTGGGTTCCATCCCTAGTACCCGCCCCCCCCCCACACCCTAACCTCTTAAGATACATGTAAATCACCCAAACTTCTGCACACTTGGGTTTTTACACCATTGCATACCTTTTTGTAGCTGCATTTCTCAATGCCTTCTTTTGTCTTGTAGCTAGAAAAACAAAGTGCTTTGTGGATATTTTAAAGAAGTAGAGAAAATAGAATCACATATAATATGTGAGCCAGCTGCTTGGAAACAACTTCTACTAAATTGTACTAGATTAATATGCTTTCTGGTGCTGGGAGAAGTGGCTTCAGGGAACACCTAGGATATTGGTGTCTGTCTCTAACTCAAAGGGATTTGCCAAGAGAGAAATGAGTTTTTCATATGATGAAGTCAGCATTGGAGCAGTTCCATGAAGGATTACAAAATATTCAGGACTACTAGTTTATAGTCACAGTGCAGTGCTAAACATTTTTTAAAAGTAATGGATATTGTACTTCTTAAAGAAAGGAAATATTGTAGGGTTTCAAATATATTAGCAGTGGTCTTTACGTTAATAAAATCTTGCTGTCATGATACAGGGAGAAAGACCCTTCCAATTCCTTTCATGTTAGCGAACCCTTTGGCAAAGTCCCATAGGATTTTTATTTTTCATTTTTTTTGGTACGGGCTCAATAATACTTGTCATGTGTTTATGAAATTGCAGAATAGATCCAAGTCGGGACGATGACAATGCAAAAAGGGCTGAGTTCATACTACTTTTGTGGTGTTTGTGCATGATTTCTCACCAGCTATCAAAGACTCAGGTGGACTGATCCAGTTTTGCATACTGTAGTAACATTATTTGTTGTAAAAAAAATTCCATTTGCATCATAGATTTAGACTTCATGAAACTCAAAGACCCTAGAAGCTGGTTTCAGGATACTTTTTTGGATCAAAGATATTTTAACCTGAAGAGGATGGTTGTGTCCACTTAAAACAATGAAATAATTACTTTAGTTACACTTACACACATGTACCCACACGAGACATGTTAGAGCCTCAAGGCAAATAAAGCTTAAATAAAATTACCTTGAAAACAAATGGAATCCTTGTGATTTCTCCAGGGTTTTTCTTTTTCTTTCTTTCTTTCTTTTTGTGGTACTGGGAATTGAACCCAGAGGCATTCTACCTCTGAGCTACACCCCCAGTCCTATTTAATTTTTATTTTGAAACAGGGTCTCGCTAGGTTAATGAGAGTCTCACTACTTGCTGAGGCTGTCCTGGAACCTGCAAACTCCCTGTCTCAGCCTCCCAAGTACTGGGACTACAAGTGTGTGCCACCGCGCCCAGCTTTTCTTTTTATTTCTCCATTACTATTTACAAATAACATTGGTATTTCCTTTTATAAATCACAGAATTGCCATAATGACAATGAATTGTTATTCTCTAAATTACTTGGCTTTCCCCTCACACTTAAGGTTCTTTCTGGCATTAAGTTTGAGACTTAAGAAGAGTTACTTAATTCTACCCATTTCCTATGCTAGAAACTTAAGAACTAAGAATAGCCATTACTTAAATGTTATTTATTAGGAAGTAACTTTGGCATTAAGAAGTACCAATCATTACAGAAAATGTAAAGAATTGAAATGAAAAAGGAAGGAATCGTTTTCTTAGCTAATATGTTTTTAGATAATTTTCCAGTTTCACAACATAATATTTCCAATTTGAATCTATTTTTAGCTAGATGTGTAAAATTATTTCTGCTTATAAAAATTCAATGTACTTATGCTGTAGATACTCACCAGACTTTTTGGTGAAAATAACAGTTCATTTACTTGATGAGAAATAACTCATATGGGAATAATTACTTTGAGGAAGCCTTAAAAGTGCTCTTGCAGCCGGGAATGGTGGTGCACGCTTGTAATCCCAGTACTTGGGAGGCTGAGACAGGAGGATCGCAGGTTCGCAGCAAGCCTCAGCAACTTGTGAGGCCTTCCGCAACCTAGTCAGACCCTGTTTCAAAATAAAAGAATAAAATAGGGCTGGGTGTATAGCTCAGAGGTAGAATGCCCCAGGGTTCAAAAAAAAGTGCTCTTGTACTCGTCAACATAGCTTTCTTTGCAACACATTACACTAATGTAATATGAAAACACACAAATGAATCAGGACCAGTTGAAATTCATTTTTTCCACTATGGTCCAACTTACGACATTAAATAAAAATGGAGGAATATCGATTTTTAGTTTGTAATAATAAAATTCACATTGGGAAAATTGCATACCAATAAGAGGCACTTTCCATGAAGCAGGTTAAAGTGGAATTTTACAGCAATGTTTGTTTTAGTACATATAAGTATATCCAGAAGTGTGTAACTTTGAAAGTGTTTGAATGGAGGTTCTAAAGGGTCAACAGGAGAAAAAAAAAACAAGGGGGAGGGAGAAAACTAGGGCGAATGGTGTCCTCTAGCTCTAACCTGAAAATCCCACTGAAGCCAATGGAAGTTTATGAAAATATCTGAAAGACACATTTGGCCTAGTTCAAAAATTCCATTAAATTAGTGTTTTAGTACATTGCCCTAGTTAAGAGTTGTTTTATGGTCCTTTTAATATAATTTCACTCAGCATTCATTGATAGCTTCCCTGGAAATCACAGAGAAGAGGATAGGCTAACCAAGGATATATGTACTCTATCATTTGAGTTCAAAGATATGTTGACCGCCTAACTTTCTCCTCCCCATGCCAAGAAAAGGTCCTATGGAAAGAAAATTCGTGGATCTAAGGCAAGATTTGTGGTTTTAATGCCTGTTAAGTGGGATGCATAAACAGATGCAATATGCATAATGCTGATACTTGGATTGGGGAAACAGACCCTGAAACTAAACTATCAATACAGTCTACAGTATCTTGTTATATGTTTTATAACATTTGGTATATAAATGTCATTGTAGTTGTTTCTTTATGGTTCAAAGAGGAAATAAGTAGGTTCTTTCTTCCTATGATCTTCTTATGATCTTATGTATATACAAAGTCTCTGTTTTAGCCTGGTACTGCTTAAGGTAACTTGTCAATAATACCAGGATTAGTTTCTGGAAATGCAGGAACAAAGCATCACATTGCGGCCTTTTGGAGCCAGTTATTAAAAGTCTTGATTTCCTCAAGGAGGTGGACTTTGGCAAGTGACCGCTGTTGACTTTCAGACCTGTCTTTGCAGGCTTCAGGGAGACATGTGCTATGGTCAGAAGGCAGCCAGTTAGATATTCTCCACTGAAAACTAAGCCTTTTCAAGGAAGAATAATTTGGACCATAGGCTCTGGAGGCCAACTGAGCTCACATCCTAGCCCTATCAGTTTCCAGCTCTGTGACCTTACTTACTTTGTTCACTCTCTCTGAGCTTCAGCTACCCGATCCCTGAGAAATGGATACCATAACAGGGTTTTTGTAAGAATTCGAGAGTTAAACTATCTTGGGGAGTGAGAGCATTGATTTGTGCAGCTTAGTTCTTATTCTTATTCTTATTAATATTATTTATTTTTGTGGTACTGGGGATTGAACCCAGGGGTGTTCTACCTCTGAGCTACACCCCCAGCCCTATTTTTTATTTTTATTTTGAAACAAGGTCTCACTAGATTGATGAGAGTCTCACTACTTGCTGAAGCTGTCCTCAAACTTGCGATCCTCCTGTCTCAGCCTCCCAAGTGCTGGGATTACAAGTGTGCGCCACTACACCCCGCTTCATTATTATTTTATATTAAGAGCCATCACTCAGATTGGTCTCTTAGCCCAGCTCCCTTTGTCTCCCTCTTTGAAATATGTCATAGGGGTCCCCTAGTGGGAACAAGAATGCGTGGAGGCAGAAGGAGATACCACAAAAGCCAGAAGCGCTGCTTCAGTAAATGCTGAGCTCCACCGGCCCGTGTCTTGATTCCAGTAAGGAGAAGCCGTCTACCCTTCTGCAGCACCATCGTGGCGGGCCTCTATAAAGCACCGGAGTAGTGCCCAGCAGCAGCGGGCATTCATGACAGAAGAGCCAGAGGCAGCGGGTCACCGCAACTGCCAATGTGGGGAAGTGGAAGGGTAGAGGAGAGGAAGTTACCAGGCTGGAGAAGAGAAATAAAACGCAATGCCACAGACAGCAACCCTTCTGTTTCTGGTTCCTGGGCCCTCCTGAGACACTCATAGAGGGCACTTCAAAACCTGGTCCAGAATTGGAGGGAGGCCTCTGGAAGTTGACAGGCATGCATCAAATCACCAAACATTTCTTGTCTATTACACTCCCGGCATGGTGTTAGCAACTGGTGACAGAGTTGATTCTGCCATCACGTCCAGGTCCGGTTCCTCCCCTTGCTGACGTTTCTAATGTCCTCCACGGAATCCTGAGGCGGCACAGGCCCAGCCAGTCTGCAAGCACACAGAAGGGCACCATGGCTGGCGGCATCAAGGAAAGGCGGGCTATAGGCCTTAGCCTGGCGGAGGGGGATTCCAGGTAAAAAGTGCCACCCAGAGTGATCAAATGAACTTTCTGTGTGGCTAACCATTTTCACGTCTTAACTAAGATTCTCTGAAAATACCGACAGCACAAATGCAGCCAAGTCCGGCTTTAACACCGAACGGATCAATGACTATGGTGTAAGCACTGAACTAAGATCATCACTACCATCACCTATTAATATCCTCATCTCACCACTAAAGAAATGTCTTAAGGCTGATCGAGGACTGGCATCCGTTTCGCAGGCGGCGGGATTGCACGCCCGGCGACTGTGTAGGGAAAGGGGACGGGAGCGAGCTCCCGGGGCAAAGCCCAGAGGCGGCCCACGTGCCCGCCGGCCCCGCCCCGCGCCCCGCCCCGGCCCTCTGGAGCACGGCCCGCCAACGATCGCGAGAGCCCGGTCGGCTTCCACGTTTGCCACGTTCCAAAGGACCGGGACACCCTGGAAAGCCGAAAGCCGCTCGCGCTCGAAGGCGGTTGCGTCGTGCCAGAGCTGCCCCAAGTCTGCAGAGGGCGGGGAAGCCGGGCCGGGTGCCGCCTCCTCCCAGAGGCTCTCTCGATTGGCTGGTGCGCCCCGTCACTCAGCCCGCCGTGGGTGGGGCGAGGCCGGGGGGCGTGGCCAAGGCGGCGAGCGGCGCGCGCGCGCCCGGGAAGGAGTCACAGGCTCGGCGCACGCGAGGCCCCGGGCGCGCGCGGCCGGCACGCGGGCGGCTGTCGTCGGAGGCGCGGCGGGCGGTGCCGAGGCGGAGGCGCTGCTGCAGGAGCCGTGCCCGCTCCAGCGCCCGCCGGGTCAGCGCCCCCGCGTCCCCGGGTCCCTCGTGCACTGAGGCAGCCCCCGGTCCTCGCCAGCTCCGTGGAGCGCGCGATGGCCCAGCGCAAGAATGCCAAAGGCGGCGGCGGCGGCGGCGGCACCAGCAGCAGCGGCAGCGGCAGCACCAGCTCCAGCACGGGCAGCAGCGGCGGCAGCAGCAGCAGCAGCCCCGGGGCGCGGAGAGGTCAGAGTCCCTGCAGGCCGGGGGCCGGGGGCTCGGGAGGGGACCCGCGGCGGCCGGTCGCTGTCCCGGTCCCGTCGCGCTGCTCCATCCCCCGCGTCGTGCTCCCGGGCGCGGGGCGGAGGCCGCTGGCGGGGCCTGGCGGGCTGCAGGGCGCCCGAGCCCGGTGCAGGCGCTGCCTCACCTGCGGGGTGCGGCCGAGGTGGAGGCTCACCGTCTGCTCGCTCTTGGCTTTCGGTGGAATTGGAAGATGGGAAAAGAGAAGAATTTACCATTACCTTGCATATCGTGGGGAGTTTGAAAATGAGCCCAAGTCAGGGGAAGTTAAGTTCCTGCCTGATCACCAGCGTTTAACAAACTCAAAGGAGAATATTCGGGGGCAGAGGAGGTGGGGGCGGGGAATTGGGAGTGATTTGAATACTCTTGGAAATTATTTTTTAATAGTATGTAGTTTTCGTAACACAGGTTGCGGTTGCCTTTAAAATATCAAGGAATGGCATAAAATTCTGGACCCGCTTTTCTGTTCCCCCTTAAAGAAAAAAGTCGTTTGGATAGTCACCTTTCTCCTTCATGTGCTTACCCAGCAAAGAGAGAGCACAGATGTTTTAAATCTGTCTCAGCTCAAATTTCAGTGGTTCTCTGTTTCTTTTGTATTCCATTTGACTCATATTTAGGATATTGAAACTGCAATACACATATGTATTGAATGTGACCTGTAAACTTAACTTGATTTAGATTCTGTGATGACATCTACAGACAGTGCATTAATGTATGTCAAGAAAATAAATTAACTACAGTTATATTTCAAAAAATGATTTCTCCCACAGCACACATTGTATTATTTATTTTCATATGTATCGTCTTTTCTTCACTCTCCTGTTTTTCATTCCTTATCCTCAAATCCTAGAATGGTCTTGTACCATAATAGGTGCTCAGTAAATATTTGATCAGTGAATAAATGAATTTGAATGGTGAAAGTAGTGCGGTTAAATCCATCGCACACATTTACATTTCTGAGAACTAATATTTGTGTTCTTAATGGAAAGAGATACAAACAGCTTGAAAGTCAAAGCCAGGGTATTAATCAATTCACCTAAAATTTGTGTTCCTTGTTCACTAGTCCTTAAATGTCAGTTAAACATGCACAGGGATGGAGTAACTGCCTCTGGTCTCTGAGGTTACACTTTTATTTTATACTAGGGATTGAACCCAGGGCCATTCTACCTCAGAGCTACACCCCCCAGATCTATTTTGTATTTTATTTTGAAACAGAGTCAGGCTAAGTTGCTGAGGGTCCCACTAAGTTGCTGAGACTGGTCTTGAACCTGTGATCCTCTTGTTTCAGCCTCCCAAGTACTGCGATTGCAGGCATGTACCACCACACCTGGCTGAGGCTATACTTGTTAACATTTCTAAATGACAAGTAGACACTTAGCAGAGAAAGCTGATGAAAAAGAGACTTTAATGTTATTTTTAAGTTTTCAATAGCCATTTACAAGTGAAATGCCACCCGCTACCCTCCCTTTGAGGTCCTGGGAATAGAACCCAGGTTTTGTGCATGCTAGGCAGTTGCTACACTGAGCTACACCCCGGCCTTGCTTTGTCCAGTTTCCTCCTTTGCACTCTTGAATAGAGTATCCACTGCATCTAAGGAAGGCACTTTATAAGGCCTGTTATTGGTAAGAATTAATATTAAGAAATGTGCATCCTGTCTATCCAGTAAATAAGCCATTTTAAATTAGTTGGTAAGTATAGGAAATGTCAGGACCTAAATTAACTTAATCTGTCTTCCATGTTTATGTGTTTTAGAGCAATCTATATTTGAGGATCTCTGTATGACCTTTTAATCATTTCACACATTAATTCTATAATTGTCATGAAATATATAGTATGTAAAAGAGAATATATAAAAGAGAAATGCCTATGTTACAAAATACCAAATCAAACCAACCCCTAAGGATTCAGGACTTGATATGGAAGTCCTGTGTGTTACATAATGTATATTCTTCTTCTGCAGCCATATTTTCCCCCAGTAAATATTGAGCTCTGACTGTGTGAGGTAGAAGGCACTAGAGATGGAGACCGGGGTTCTTTTCATTGTCCTAAAGAGTTAAACTACAAGTGTGATTCAGTTACAAGTGTGGCTCTTTGTATTATGTTTTCTCATAGGCTATACCTGAAAGATAAAACTAATTCTTCTTTCATTGTTGTGTTTATGTGGTCACTGGGTTTGGACATTGATGAGCAAACCATTCCCTGCTGCTGGGGAAATCATAGAGGCTGAAGAATTTTTAGCAGTGATAGTACCTTGAGACCCATTTAGTTCCTTATTCTAATTATAGAGCTCAGAAAATTAATGCCCAGAAAGGTTGTCTTGTTCATTGAAAGTTGTTCAGTTCACAGGAACACAGCTAGTTACCAGAAGAATCATGACTAGCATGCATGCACGTTTCTGTGCTCTTTCATTACCCCATGCTACTTGAGTCTTAGATTTTATAGCACGTAAGATCTCTTGGGAATTGGAAGTTGAACTAGTTTGTCAAATTTATTTCTGGCTCTCTCATGGGTACACTTGGTTATTGAAGAAAAGCATGCATTTGTTATGCCATTAGTTAAGTTTCCTTTGACGAAAATTATGTTTGAAAACATCTTAGTTTGAGAAGAATATATGACCTCAAATAGTAAGGTTTTTTGAGATGTTTTGCTTTGAAAATATGAAGTTGATGGTGCTATTGGTCACATCAAACATTATTATATTTTAGATTTTTATGTAAAAATATGGGGAAAAAACTGGACGTGGTGGCACACGCTTGTAATCCCAGTACTTGGGAGGCTGAGACAGGAGGATCATAGGTTTGAGGACAGCCTCAGCAAGTAGTGAGACTCTCAATCTAGCAAGACCCTGTTTCGAAATAAAAATAAAAAATAGGGCTGAAGGTGTAGCTCGGAGGTAGAATGTCTCCCAGTGCCACCAAAAAAAAAAAAAAAAAACAACAAAAGAATCCAAAGAATCCAGTCCCTTGAAACATGCATTTTAGGGGAAAGGGTTTTTTAAAAGCAGATATATGCCTTTCATATTCTTTAACTTAATTTAAAAATGATAAATCGGAGTTTAATTTTACCGTTTTTAGTTTTATCCTTTAGAATACAAAAGAAACATGAATATATTGTACATCTTACCTTTAACTTGCATATAAAATTTGACCTGCCTGGTCAGTTGAGGCCAGGAGAAGCCCCTTTCAAATTAGTCTTTAGTAAAGAAGGCTCATGATTCCTTTGGGCTTATTTTGTAATGCATAGACACTGGTATGTGTTAACTTTTTTGTCTGTTTAGCTTTTACCTGTTGAGTATCACCCACTCCCCTGTAGCTTCTAACCTGCTTTCCATCTGCCTGTTTATTCAGTCCAAGTATCCTGCTACTACATGACGCTTGACGGTAGGTGTCGCTGTAGAACACTTCTCCCAGTTAAAAGCTTCAGGTTATATAACAGCAATTAGGTTTTAAAAATTATTATGATTGAATCAGTCTGTACTTCTTCAGAACTATTGATGAACAACTACTTAAGAAATTTCAGCTATTGATGCTTGATTCTCTTAAGATCTTTAATTCATTTTGAAATTTAGTAGTAAGAGTTTGTCACAAGCAGCCTTACTTAGGCTTATCTTATTTAGAATTAAATCTGTTCATAAAGTATCTGTAAAACAGATATACCCACAACTTTTTAGGTGTAGAAAAAAATTTTTTTTTTTTGCGGTACCGGGGATTGAACCCAGGGGCGTTCATACCTCCGTGCTACACCCCCGGCCCTATTTTTTATACTTTAATTTGAAACCGGGTCTCACGAAGTTGCGGAGGGCCTCACTAAGTAGAGAGAGAGAGAGAGAGAGAGAGAGAGAGAGAGAGGGAGAGAGGGAGGGAGGGAGGGAGGGAGAGAGAGAGAGAGAGAGAGAAGGAGAAAGAGAGAGAAAGAGCTGAGGCTGGTGGCGAACCTGGACCCTCCAGTCTCTGCCTCCCAAAGTACTGGGATTACAAGCGTGCGCCACCCTGCCTGGCTAGAAAAATTTTAATATACTTTTATTGGTGCATTGTAGTCTCACATCATAATGTGATAGTTCAGAGTGACAGTGACACAGCACTTGTACATAGCACTTGGTGAGCTGCCCCCTTGCTCCCTCCTTTCTCCCTCCCCTTTCCCCATACATGGTATTGAGGTTGGCATTGATAATTTCATATATTTACATAACTTCAGTGGAAGTGTTTCCTTCATTTAATCCCCCCATCCTCTCCTAGAGCCCCTTCCATTGCTCCACTGGGGTTTCTCCTCCATTATCTAAGGTCCCACTTATATCCCAGTTACTCCCTAGCTTCCTCATAGGAGAGAGAACATATGCCCCTTCACTTTCTGTGACTGGCTATACTCAACATAATGTTCTCCAGGTCCATCCATTTTCCTGCAAATGACATAATTTTGTTCTTTATTGCTGAGTAGAATTCCATTGTATGTATTTCCCATAATTTTGTAATCCATTCATCTGTTGATGGACACCTAGGCTGGTTCCATGATTTGGCTGTTGTGAATTGCGCTGCCAAAAACATGGATATGCATGTATTACTATAATATTCTGATTTCAATTCCTTTGGAAAGATACCTAGGGGTGGTATAGCTGGATCGATTGCATGGTGGTTCCATTCCCAGTTTTCTGGGGAACCTCCACATTGATTTCTGTAGCAACTGTACTAATTTGCAATCCTACTTATACCCACAAATTTATTTGATGGGTTTTGGTCATTTAGAAACACACTTATGAGTGTTTTTTCTTTTTTCTTTCTACTTGCAGTGTCTTTTAGATTACTAAGTAACTAACATATACAATGTCCTGCTGATTGCCTCTGGCTACTGTCACTGAGGAGCCCCAAAGATTTATATAGTCTTGGGTTAAAATCATCTGTCTTACAGAGATTGTTAGAATATGGATATATGAGGTTTGCATTTTCAGAGTAACATGGATAAAAGCCAATATGAGCTATCTGCCCTGTTTTTAGTTAGTATCAGAGACTTAACTCCTGAGCTCTCTGGTCCCAATAGAAACAACCCCCCTCCCCCGCCTTACCCAGAAAGTCAGTGCAGTATGGGGGAAAGAGTCTGATGACGGGCATTTATATTTATTTAAGAACTGCCAGGCAGGGCATTCAACATCTCTAATCTTATTCTCCTCAAATAGAAAGAATTACTCTTTGCTTTTCTTTCAGGTTGTAATAACTTGAAACCAATTTTTATATTCCTTTTTGTTTCTCAGATATTTCCACTAAAGTATTTCTGATGGTAGGGGAGAGTACAAAACTCAGGAGAATCTAAAAGTGTAGATAGATCCAAGCAAGTCATTGCAGGCTTGAAATTCTATGACGATTTATTACAAAATATGTTAACCATGTGCAATGGCCTATACTTGTAAATCCAGCTACATGAGAGGCTGAGGCAGAAGGATCACAAGTTTGAGGCCAGCCTGGGTAAAGTAGTGAGACCATGTCTCAAAATAAAAAGTAAATAAATAAAAAAAAGGGCTGAGGATGTAGGTCAGTGGTAGAGAGCCCTTGGGTTCTGTGGCTTTGAGTACCTCTTGATACATTTGTGTAAGTGGCCTATAATTTATTGTTTTACTAGAGATCAGATACAATGTAGTCTTTTGATGCTATTCTGGCTACTGTTTTAATATGAAAATATGCAACTTAAGCTGGGTGTGGGGGCGCAGACTTGTAATCCCAGTGCTTGGTAGGCCGAGAGGGGGGGATCACAGTTTTGTGGCCAGCTTCAGCAACTTAGGCTCTTAGCAACTTAGTGAGATCCTGTTTCCAAGTAAAAAATAAAATAGGGCTAGAGGTGTAGCTCAGAGGTAGAATGTCTCCAGTACTACACACACACACATACACACACACAAGTGTGCAACTTAGTTTGCATCTTGGATACAGTACTTCTATACTGTACCTTTCCTATAAGTGGTTTGACTTCATTTTTTACTAAGGAGCAAAATATTTTTAGTTAGCCTCCCTTTAATAAACCTATATGCTTAATTAGGAGCAAGAAGTTCTATCATGCTATTGTACAGTAGGGTGACTATAGATAATGATAATATACTGTGTATTTTAGAAAGCTAGAAGAAAGGTTTTTCAAAGTACTTACCACAAAGAAACAATAAATGTTTAAGGAAATGGATGTTTAACCTAATTTAGATGTTATGCAATGGACACATATATTGAAACATCACATTGTACCCCATTAATATGTACAATTTTTTGTGTTTCTCTGTGTCGGTTTAAAAATAAATTTAATTAAAAAATTGTATACAAATAGAACCTGCCTACAGCTTACCTGAATCTGGGGGAAAGCCTCAGCGCGTGAAAGACCCGGTGGTGCCCAGTGGCCTGTGTCTGCCGCTCCAGCTGCTCCGCACTGTGTCTGTGGGTTGGATAAGTCTGTTAGTGCGTGAACACGTCTTGTCCATCTTAGAGTTCTGGCCATTTCTGTTAGAAGACTAGAGATTCAGGATGTTCATTTTTTCCTACTTTTCTCCCCTATGTTCCACTATAGGGGTGTTTTAATCTTTTTTCTTTGTTCTGATTCTTCTAGGAGCCAAGATGTTATTTTAATTTTATGTTTCGTTCCTCAGGTATGAGGGTGCTTCCAATATTTGCTATACAGTTAATATTTGTTTTTCGGGGCTGTGTCTTGTTATCTTTGGCTGATGTGGTTATCTTTTGGAGGCAAATCAGTGAATGTCCTTTAATTCTGATCAGATTGATGAGAGGTGAGGACAAGTGTGGTATAGATAATGTATTAGAGTCAAAAGAATTTTTAACTCACTTGGCCAATTAGTTAAAAAACAGTTACAGAAGATCTGTTGAAGGGTCTGTAAGTATTCTTTGGTCTCCTGTGAGATCCAGGTAGCTTGCCTAGTCTTAGGAATGGCATCAACTGCCCTATGTGGTTTCTGTGCTCCAAAGCAGAGGGATTACTGAATTAAATCGGGGAAGTGAGGGCTGTCCAGTCATGGCAGGGTTTCCAGAGACAGTCCTGGTAGTGGAAAAAGCTATTGCTGAATGTGGAGAAATGCCAGAACTTCTTCTACATGTGTGCCCACATATTTAATCCAGTGACTCATACTATATGGAAGCCAGCAAGGATCAGCCTAATTTTAGAGTAGGAGAATATTATTTGATAAAATAATTTTATTCCATAAACATCATTGTTGTAAGTTCCTTTTCTCTATTTTACACAAGCTTGATAGCCATTTCTACCAGACATTTATTGCTAACAATCTTGCTCTATCCTGTCTAGCTTCGGTTTCTTGTTTATTATACTGCTAATATGCACAGTTTTTCTTCCTGTCTTACACAATTTGCTTTTAATTTCAATTATCCTTAAATGGTATACTGGAAAGCCTCTTGATCTTAGGAGCAGTTAATTTGTTTTCTTATGCGAACTTAAAAATCTGTGTGGTAAATAGTTGTTGAAAGCATATCTAGCATTTAACTTTATCTTTCCATTCCTTGAATTCAATGATTTTGAATAAGAGGCTTCTTACTAGTTCGTGAATTATTGCTTGCTTTTTGATGGTGAGTCATCCCTAACTTTTAAAACTAAAATATTTCTATTTGCTACTCTTTGAAATTGAAATATTATGTATTTAACACCTACAGATAGGTGTAAAGAGTAAGATAGTGAATTCCCATGTATCACCAATGCAAGTAAAGAAATAAAACATGATCAAATTCATGAATTTTCTTCTCCTGACCTGTCCCAACCATTCTTTGGAGTTTTGTGATAATCATTCTCATATATTTCCTTATAACATAAAATATGTAAATACACAAGATATATGTGTTCATGCATGTGAATATATTTATTAAAAATGTATATATGAAAACTGCTTAGAAAGTGTATCTGTATCCCTGTGTATAGAAATACATATGTAGTTGTTTAGCATGTGGTAAAAGTTTTGTGCCCAGGCTTCTCCTTGGTGTACTAAGTAGTTAGACACCCTTTGAGATTCTGCCCAGCTCTGGTTCTGTATTTTCATCTGTGTCGTCCTTCACTGTATGAATGTGCCACCTTTCATTGAGCCATCCTGCTAGGACCACTTCATTTGTTTTCTTTCTTCCAAATAGCACTGCTTTGAATACTCTTGTACCTGTCTATCCCCATGTGTGTGTGTCTGATTGCTTTTCTAGGGTATATTCTTGCATTGGGACTGTTGGGTCATAGTAAGTACATATATAACCTTAACTAGGTATTGGGTTTTTTTTTTAACCCCAAAGTGGTTGTATCAATTCATATTCCTACCTACAATGAATAAGAATTCCTTTTGTGCCACCACTCTTTGTTTTATATTTGCAAGGTAAGTTTAATGTTTGCAAGTTAGTGGGTGTGAAGTAGTCTTATGGCTTTTAAATTTTCATTTTCTTGATTACTAGCAGGGTTAGCCATTTATGTTTCTTCTGTGAATTTCCTGTTTGTACACATTGCCAATTTTTCTGTTTTTGTTTGTTTTATATTTTAGTATTTGTAGAATTTTTTCCTAAATCCTGAACCTTTTGATTATTTGTATGATAAAGGACTTCTCCCACACTATGAGTATTCACATCGTCATTTTCTGTTTTGTTGAACAGAATTGCATAATTTTAATCTATCAGTAGTATGATTTTTCTCTTTTCTGGTTTATAGTTTGTACCTTAAAATGTTCTCTTTTTGTGTCCTAAAAGATCTGAAATTTAAGCTGGGTGTGATGGCACACGCTTATAATCCCAGTATTTGGGAGGCTTAGACAGGAGGGTCACAGGTTCGCAGCCTCAACAATTTAGCCCGGCCCTTAACAACTTAGTGAGACCCTGTTTCAAAGAAAAAAGAAAAAAAAATAGGACTGGGCATGTAGCTTAGAGGTAGAATGCCCCTGGCTTTAATCCCCCGTACCATAAAAAATAAACAATAAAAATAAAAACCAAAAAAACCAAAAAATAAATAAAGATCGGAAATTTCCTTTTTGCATTTAGATCTTTACCCTATTAGGTGTAGATTTTTATTGTAAATACTGTGAGTTAGGGATCTAATTAAAATGTTTTTAAAAGAATGGCTAATGATTGGCATGCCTTCTTCCTATAGAATATGCAGTATTGGCTCTTCCTGTACGTATTTTGTGTGTATAGACAAGCACGGAGGAGCACTATCTCATCGTGTTGCTTTTTATGGCTTTGTCATAGTTCCCACATCTGACAGGGCATGTCCTACTACCTTGTCCCCTTCACCATCGTCCTTGCTGTTTGGGGACCTTTCCTCATCCATGTTGGTGCATTTTAAAATAAGCTCAAGTGAGTTCCATGAAAATATTCCAGAATTTTGACTGGGATTTATTGAATTTATAGAACAATTTGGGACAAATATACTTGTTTATGATCTTGAGTCTTCTTATTCATAAGCACATCATCTTCCATTTATTTGCCTTATAATTTTTATAATTTTATACAAAGTCATTCACATCTTTTACTAGAGTTAGTCTTGATGCTTTATATTTTTTGGCAGTATCTTTTTTGGGGGGGTACTGGCATTGAACCCAGGAGAGCTATACTTCCAAGCTACACCCCTAGCTCTTTTTATTTTGAAACAGGGGCTTGCTAAGTTGCTGAGGATCTCACTAAGTTGCTGAGGCTGGCCTTGATCCTGTGATCCTCCTGTCTTAATCTTCCAAGTACTGGGATTACAGACCTGCACCACCATGCCTGCCTTTTTTTTTTTTTTGAGGTACTGGGGGTTGAACCCAGGGCCATTCTACCTCTGAGCTACAGCCCCAGCACTGTTTTTTTTATTATTTATTTATTTATTTATTTATTTTTTGCGGTACCGGGGATTGAACCCAGGGGCGGTCTACCTCCCTGCTACACCCCCGGCCCTATTTTTTATACTTGAAAAATATTTTTTATTTTTTATTTTGAAACCGTGTCTCACGAAGTTGCGGAGGGCCTCGCTAAGTAGAGAGAGAGAGAAAGAGAGAGACAGGGAGAGAGAGAGAGAGAGAGCGAGCGCTGAGGCTGGCTGCAAACCTGGATCCTCCGGTCTCCGCCTCCCAAAGTATTGAGATTACAAGTGTGCGCCACCACGCCTGGCGCCTATTCTTTATTTTTGAAACAAGGTCTCACTAAGTTGCGGAGGGCCTCACTAAGTAGCTGAGGCTGGCCGTGAACCTGCGATCCTCTTGTCTCAGCCTCCCAAGTACTGGGATTACAAGCATGCACCACCATGCCTGGCTCTGTGCCTGCCTTTGATAGTATTTTTTAATCAACATTTTATTATGAAAAAATTTTAATATGCACCCAAATTGAATATCTCCATTGCCTAAATTCTATGGTAGTTCATATTTTGATATGTTTCTATTTATCTCATTCCACCATCAATTAATTCTTTTATACATTTCAAAGGAAGTTGTAGACATTAGTTTAACCTCACTCTCTTAAATGTTTATGTATGCCTGCCATTGATTAGAGCTCAATATTTGTTTATAATTTTACCCCTCTGTGGTAAGATTTTCATATAGTGAATTGCACAAATTTTAAAGTATAAAATTTGAGGAGTTTGTATAAGTGTGTCCACCTGGGTAAGCCAACAACTTACTAAGGTAAGGAATATCTCAAGCCTGTGCCTTGCCACCCCCTCGTCTATCGTGGGCAACCATTGTACTAAGTTTTTTTTTTCCCCACCATGATTAGTGTTGTCTATTCTAGAATTCATCTTGTAAGCTCTTTTTTTTTTTTTTGTAAAGGTTTTTTTCATTCAGCATGATATTTTAGAGGTTCATCCATGTTGTTGCATGTATCAATACCTTGTTCCTCTTTATTTCTGAAAAGTATTCCATTGGGAGACAATTGTTTATTCATTCTTCTATTGATGGGCACCTGAGCTATTCTTGGTTTTGGACTATTATGAAGAAAATTCTATGAATAATATAGAAGTCTTTTTTTGGATTTATGTCTTCATTTTCTTGAGCAAATGAAAGGAATTGCTGGGATATAGGGTAGGTGTATGTTTGATTTTATTAAAAGTCTTGCCAAACTGTTTTGAAGAGTGGTTGTACAGTATATTTCACACTCCCACTGACGTGTGGGAATTCTGGTTGTTTTGCATATGTGCCAACATTTGGTGGTGTCAGTTTTTAAAATTTTACCCATTTTGTTGGATATGCATGGATTCTCATTATCATTTACAGTTGCCTTTCCCTGATGACTAATGATGTCACGCACTTTTTCTTGTGCTTATTGGCCATACATATTGCCTTTTGTGAAGTTTTTGTTTAGCTCTTTTGCCTATTTTTTTTATTTCTTGCCTTCTTATTATTTAGCTATAATTCTTTATATATTCTGGATAGAAGCTCTTTTCAGATATATGTTTTGCAAATATTTCTCCCAATCTGACTTACTGTTTGATTTTCTTAATAGTATCTTCTGTTTTTGCTTTCTCTGTTCTAAGAAACTTTTTTATTTTTGTTTTTCTAATTTAATTTAAATTTTTTTTTTTTTTTTGGCGGTACGGGAATTGAACCCAGGGGCATTCTACCTCCGGGCTACACCTCCAGCCCTATTTTTTATTCTTTATTCTGAAACAGGGTCTCACTAAGTTGCGGAGGGCCTCACTAAGTTGCGGAGGGCCTCACTAAGTAGCTGAGGCTGGCCACGAACCCTAATCCTCCGGTCTCAGCCTCTCAAGTACTGGGATTACAAGCGTGCCCCACCACGCCCAGCAAACGTTTTTTTTTTTTTAATTTCCAAGTT
>PVJS01037168.1:0-20069 GCA_004027185.1 Glis glis
ATGGAGCTGAATCCTTACCTCTCACCCTGCACAAGAGTCAACTCGAGATGGATCAAAGACCTGGAAGTTAGACCAGAGACTGTGAAATTATTAGAAGAAGCCATAGGTCCAATACTCCATCATATAGGCACAGGTAGAAACTTCCTCAACAAGACCTCCAAAGCACAGGAAATTAAAACAAGAATTAATAAGTGGGATAACATTAAACTACAAAGCTTCTGCTCATCAAAGGAAACCATCAAGAGCTTAAAGAGAAAGCCTATGGAATGGAAAAGATCTTTGCAAGCTATCCCTCTGACAGAGGTCTAATATGTAGGATATACAAAGAACTTAAAAGACTTAAACAATCAAAAAGAAATCAAACAATCTGATCAAGAAGTGGGCAACTGAAATGAATAGACACTTCATGAAAGAAGAGATACAAGTGGCCAATAGATACATGAAAAAATGTTCAACATAATTAGCAATCAGGGAGATGCAAATCAAAACTACTCTAAGATTTCATCTGACCCCAATTAGAATGGCAAGCATTAGGAAGTCAAACAACAACAAATGTTGGCGAGGATGTGGGGAAATTGGGACTCTACTACACTGTTGGTTGGATTGCAAACTAGTTCAACCACTGTGGAGATCAGTGTGGCAATTCCTCAGAAAACTGGGAATGGATCCACCATATGATCCGGCTATTCCACTACTGGGTATCATACCAAAGGGATTGAATCTAGAAAACAACAGTAATATATGCATACCCATGTTCATAGCAGCACAATTCACAGTGGCCAAATTATGGAACCAACCTAGATGTCCATCAACAGATGAATGGATTACAAAATTATGGGAAATAAACACAATGGAATTCTACTCAGCAATAAAGAAGAACAAAATAACAGCATTTGCAAGAAAGTGGAAAGATCTTGAGAACATTATGTTAAGTGAGATTAGCCAATCACAAAAAATGAAGGGTCATATGTTTTCATTAATATGCACAACTTAGGGAGTAGTGGGGACACAAAAGGAACTTCAATGACAACCCTCAATGGTGCAAGGGAAGGGGTACAAGGGAAGGGGAAGGGTAAGAAAGTAGTGAATCTATGGAATTACTGTCATAAACAATGTATATATATGAGATTATACCAACATCATTCTCAGTGCTACATGTGGGGGGGAGGCGGGGGGGGGAGGGACACCAAGAGCTGTGTTCATGTATGTTAACACCAAACTGATACTCATTGTGATGTGAGACTACAATGCACCAATAAAAACATAAAAAAAAGAAATTGTGAATCTCCTGAAAAAAAAAGTGAAACTAATATTCTATACCTGCTCCAGCTAGTATTTCTTCCAGGTTAAGCCTCATATAATATTAAACACATTTTTTATATATAAACTGTGTTATCTGTAACCTTGACACAGTCTTAATTTTTCTCCTTTCCTTGGAGTCCAAACTCTCTAATGAACTTTGGAGTTACACATCCTCTGCAGTTTAAATAACTCCTGAAGTAACAAATGGCTTTGGTGATAAAATTGCCTTAAGCTATTTTTCCTTTTCAGTAGATTTGTGTGTGGAAAATACTGAGTCTCTATTGAAAGTTTCTGTATTAATTCCTGTTTCTCATCAAGTATATAATTCACATATCCTAACCCTTTAATTAGCCTCATCTCAGAAATCCATGTCACAAATATGCCTGTTAGAAAACTATCTTATGTTATATGATGTGGCTCTCTGTCAGTTTCTGCCCAGTAGAAACATGTGAGTCACATGAATAAGATCTTGATTTTTTTATTCAAAAGAGAATAAACTGATATTCTACATCTTTTCAACCATAATTAGTATCTATTTTTTTCATAATTTCCCACCTCCAATAGGGATCATAGATGTACAATATAAGCAAATACATCCATTTTAGGACATAATACAACAACTGTGTTTTGAACTTACAATCCTCACAATATAGTTAAAAGGCAAATACTTAAACACAATAGTAGATCAACAATGAATAATGCCAGAAATGACAAAGTATTGAAGTAGAAAATTAATTAATACAAAAGTTTTCCTCAATAATGTCTATAGTACTTGATCAAATATATCAATTTTGAGCATGCACAAAAATAATCGATTTATAAATATTATTTAATCCTAATTAAAACTCTACAAGGAAAGTAATAATGTTGGCCTCATTCTCAAGATTAAAATAGGAAGATTTAGGAAAGCCAATTAAATATTGCAAAACCACATGTTTGAAAGGAGATGCTGGCCTCTTAATAGCTATGCTAAAAGACCTGTATTATTCAAGGTTCTTCAGAGAAATGAAAAAATTATTTTGTGTATTAGATAATAGGAGAAAATAGGAAAGTTTAAACATACAAAGATATCAGATGTAATACAATATATAAAAAGAGATTTATGTATGTATAAATATTTATTATGACAAATTATCTCATATGATTGTGGAGGCTATGAGCTTTCACTGTCTGGAGGTCTTGCTGGAGACCAGAAAAGCTTGTGATGTCACACCAGTCAATTCTGAAAGCTAGGGTGGTTGAGGGAGAAGATGGTGTAAATCCCAGGCTGACTGCAGGGACAGACTGATGTTCCACCTTAAGCAGCAGGGCAAAGAGCATAGGGGGTCTAATTCCTCCTTCCTTCACCTTTCATCCTATCAGTCCCTCACGCAATGCCCACCCACATTTGGGGAGGACAATATACTGAATGAACAGATTCAAATGGTAATTTCATCTGAAAACATGTTCCAATATACCCAGAAATAATGTTCAATTTGGTCACTCCTTAGCCCTGTCATAATGATGCATTAATATCAAACATCATGCCGCCTCAATGGAAAGTGTTGAACTACTGCTTTTGAATTTTTTTAGAGAGAAATTCGTTAATGTAGGATAAAAAAATCCTTTCAAATTCTTGCTTGAATTAGGATGTGAACAAACACGGAATTTTCTTCTACCCAGATGTTTTTTTTTATGTTACTTCATAGTCACAATATATTAGAACACAGAAACATTTCTAAGGATTTGCCAAGAAAAAAAAAAGCCCAACACCCACCATCATTGTCAAACTACAGTGAATCTAAAAACAGATTTTACTACTTAGTTTTAAAGGTCATTTGTGTGCTCACAAAATGCAAGTTTAAAAGGTTAGATACCATGAAGCTTTAAATTGAGAATTGAAGTTTTGTTTGCATTAGTTTTATTCAGTGTCACCTGCATTCTTCAATCACTCTAGAATCCTTTTCAAAAATTTTATGATCAGTTTTATTTCATAAGAAAACCCAAGACAATGTGCCAGAAAAATATTTAAAAAATCATCCATACTCTATTGAAAAAATAGGTTCTCTGTGTATTTCTATTTTACTCCATTTAAGGAAATATTGTAATCAATATTGATTTAAAAATATATGTGTTACTTAGAATACGTATTTAGAGTTATTAACTTCATATTATTGTTCTTGGTCTAAAATTTTATGAAATTCAAGAGTTTTCTTATTTAAATATATTTTAAATCTAAAGCACTTATTTTACCCCTTTTATAAAATATTGTTAGCTGAATTTATCAACATATCAAGCCGCTTGACTTCAAAGTGCTTTCCCTTTGGCTTTGAATTGGAAAAAAATATCTTATATTTAAGGGGAAATCTTTAATTTTTGTGAAATATATGTTTGGTTTCAGAAGGACAAAAGTATATTAGTTGTGTTGTTGACAAGGCCAATTTCAACTCACTGTCAATGCTGACATATATGTACATAGTTTCATCTCCATTAAGAATAAGGTGAAAATCTCTCAAAGAACAAACCAGAAATATTGCTGGGGACCAAAATCATGCAGAGTAAGAGATACATAGGGAACAGAACTGGCAAGAATCATTTGTAATAATTGCAGAGGATACCTTTTTTTCTATTTTGCCTGTTTGCAGGAAATTTGATGAAAAATGGTCTCAAAGGACAGAGTATGATTATAAGTCTTCAGCAAAGCAGAAACAGCAAAAAATAGTAATATGGTATGCACCCGGGTGAATTTAAGAGTAAAAAAAGAATGGTTAGCTCTCTTGTCCTCTGCTGCACATGGGGAAAAACAAAAACCTTGCAACTCTCAATAAAGCACTATATGAATGACTCTAGAAAGACGTATGCAGATATCTCAGGACTAGAAAATAGCAAACGGTCCCAGATATGATCTTCAGAGAATGTCTGAGTGTAAATGCCATTCACCCTTATAGATGTCATATAGATGGTCATTTGTTTCTTTATATCTTTATATAGTACATAAGTACTAGAGCCATTAAACAAGATTAGCCCATAGGTACTCTTTTCAAAAATTTGATATTAAACAGGATTAATTATTGTGCTAATTCACAGAGAATAAATTTATTTCACCAACAACCCTACATATGTCAGGAGTGAAATTTCACAGTCCTTTTAAGTTCATAATTCTGGTAGACAGTGACTTGTACAGGAAATTCCAGTATAGATTACTATAGTTTTCTTCTTTGTATTACTTTCTTTAGTCAAGAGAATTTGAAAATTAAATTGAAAGATAGTGTCAAAAGAGCACAAGCATAGTTAAACCAAAATTCATTTCATTTGCCAATCTGCCTGTAAAATATGCCTTATTATAAAACTATATGTAAAATTTTGCCACTAACTGCCCAGCTATACCAAACCTGGGTATGTTTCCAAAGGAATTGAAATCACAATACTATAGTGATACATGTGTATCCATATTCAGAAGAGCACAATTGACAATACAATAGTCACATTGTAGGTTGAGCCTAGGTGTCCATCAACAAATGAATGTATTATGACAGTGTGGTATATACACACAATGGAATTCTACTCGGCTGTGAAGAAGAACAAAATTATGTCACTTGCAGGGAAACAGAGGGAACGGGGGAATATTATGCTAAATGAGATTAGCCAGTCTCAAAAATGAAAAATTGTATGTTTTTTCTCACATGTGGAAGCTAGAAAAAAATTGCGAACCCAAAGGACTTCAGATAAATGAGGAGAAAGAGCAGTAGAATAGTGGAATTGGATTTGGATAGGGAAAATAGAGATTTGATGAAGGAAACAGTTGAAGTAATCCTATGTACATGTATAAAGTTATCAATACCAATTCCAATAATGTGTATGAGGAGGAGGGGCCTGGGGTGTGATCCAGAGAGAAATACACCAAGTGCTGTGTGCATGTATGTTTCTATCACTCTGAATCTCATCATGATGTATAATTTCAATGCACCAATAAAACTATACAAAATATGCAACAAAATAAATCTAACATAAAATGAATTTGACCCCATCTATATAGTTTTTTCATGCAGATCCTCGAAGGAACATGAAGGTGTATAGTAGGATTCAGAGAGTATACAGAGGACTCTTTCAGTTGTAGATTTCATCTTTTAAAGTTACAACAGTTAACTTTCTACTTTCTAAATCCTAAGTTTAACACAGCCTTTTCATCCTAGGGAAAGTGTTTATACTTTTCTCAACCTGTCAGGTTTAACTAACTCCTGAGACAGACTTAGATCTGTCAGTGATATGGCTTGCTATTCTTTTTTGTTGTTTGACTGTGAAACGTACTTTGAATTTAAAAGCAGCCATGCAAACTAATTTGAAATGTAATTGTTTATATTAAAGGTTTATAACTTCCAGGAACACGTCACTTATACAATCACATAAAGACAAGTAGAGGAGTGGCCACTGCCAAAGTGAGAATTAAAACAAAATCAAGTAAAATTTTCTATTGTATATTTCCATTTCATAAATCCTACACACTTGCATCTTCTCTCTTCATATGTCGTTCACCTGTTCATTAAATGTCAAAGGAAATAAACAACACCAAAGTAATCAATCTCATCATTGTTTGATGGTTTTGTAAGATCAGTTAAAGAGGTATCTTGTGAATTCTCTAGTTTAAATGACAATAATTTAAATTTGTAATATAACAAATAGGTTAAAGGGACCAAAGAAAACTTTGAGACATCTCAAAATATGTAAAGCTGAAAATATTAAGCAAATGTTATGAAACAAACAACAACCCAGTGACAGAATTGGGTCAGAATTCAAAATGCCTTAAAATAAAAACAATCAATGCCTACTGATGTTTTAAATAGCACAAAGACATTCAGAGTTAATATATGTTTGCATTCTTCAGGAATGCATTTCTTACAGATGGAGAAGGATAATTGAACCCTGTTTAAAATGGTATCAGATTCACTACAGGTCAGAAAACTCGCACGATACAAAACAGAACAAGCACATGTACAAGAATTCATATAGATGTATAAATCACATATTAGTGTTTCATTTTGCATTATGTCCCCATGGTATAAAAGCACTCTTTTCTTTTTTATCTCTGCTCATTGCTATCTTAGCCCATCATATGAGATTTTTTTCTATATCACCAAGATTGGTATTTAACTTTTACATTTCTCTTTTTGTCTATAACAGTTTATTGTTGTAGCTAGTAAATACCCAGAGTGAGAAACTGGGATATGGCCAATTAAAAAGTAGAAATAGTATGATGCAGTCTCTGATATACAAAGTCTACCTTGAATTAAAATAATTTTTTAAGGAAAAGCAGCAGGCAAAAATAAATCTAAATACTGAAGGAGTTTTTGGTGTTCCGGCCAGGACTAGGAGGAGTGTATTAGTCTGCTGGTGCTGCCATACAAAATACCATACACTGCATGACTTAAGTGATAGAAATTTTTTTCTGAAAGTTCTGGATACTAGAAAGTACAATACAAAGCAATATAAAGGTTTATGCATAGTTTGGTTTTGTTTTCCATATTTTTATTGATGCATTATAATTATACATCATAGTGATATTCAAAGAGATACAGACATACATGTACACAGCACATTGAGGATTACCCTCCACATTCCACCTTGCCTTCCTCCATATATGTTTGAGAGAATGATAGTGATACCTTCATACATGAACATACATTATTTGAACTGTTTTCTTCCTCTATTCTCATTTTTCACTTTCCCATCTCCTTCTCCCAACCCCCTTCCATTATTCTACTGGTTTCTCTCCTCATTTATCTGAGGCCCTTGACTTTCTGAGACTGGCTGATCTTACTTGGCATAATATTCTCTAGTTCCATTCCATTTTCCTGAAAATGACATATTCTTGTTTCTTCTTTTTTAACACTTTTATTGGTACACTATAGTTTTCCTCTGGCTCCGTCCTCACTCCCCCCTTCCTCATACAAGATATTGGGATTGCTAATAATGTTAGGTATTTTCATGTATTTGATTTGCATTTCCCCAAATGCTAATGATGTTGAACAATTACACACATACACACACACACACACACACACCATTTGTATTTCTTCTTTTGAGAAGTGTCTATTCAGTTCAATTGCTCATTTTTTATCTAGTTATTTGTTTTTTATTTTCTTGAGTTAAAATATTTAAGATCTTCATATATTCCAAAAATTAATCCTCTATTAAAGAAGAAGATGACAAATATTTTCTCTCATTCTGTAGGCTCTCTATTCAGGCTTTTAATTGCTGTTCAGAAGCTTTTTATTTTGATGGTATCCCATTTATTGATTCCTGGTTTTGTTTCCTATGCTTTAGAGGTCTTATGGAGGAAGTCTCTACTTGTCTCTATGTTTGGATAGTCAGTTCTGTGTCCTAATTACAAAATTTCTGGTCTAAATTCCAGGTCTTTGATCCATCTTGACTTGACTTCTGTTTAGGTTGAGAGATAAGGGTCTAATTTAATTCTTCTACATATGGATATACACTTTTCCCAGCACCACTTGTTGAAAAGAGTGTATTTTCTCCAGCATATATTTTTGGCACCTTTGTCAAAAATCAACTAGTTATCAGTGTGAGGATTTGTCTCTGTATTTTCTGTTCTACTCCATTGGTTTATGTGTATGTTTTTGTGCTCCTACCATGCTATTTTTATTACTATGTCTCTGTAGTATAACTTAAAATCAGATATTGTGATGTGTCCTGCATGGTTTTCATTGCTGTTCAGTTTCTTATGAAGAAGATTCTATTCCTCAGTTGTAGATGGTCACTTTGTCCTCATATGACCTTTACTAGATGAGTGAGCACTCTGTCTTTTTTAGAATACAGTCTTGAGAGTGACCTTATTGATGGTGATAATCTGTGAAATTGTTGGTTTAACAGAACACCAAGATTCTGCTGAGAGTACAAGGCTGGCTCTCAGATGTCAGGGGTTGCTTTCTCACTAATCTGTAAGATTTTTCTCAGATAATATGTACCTCCCTTCATTATACTGATAAAAAAATATAAGGTGAAAGGGTCTTTCTGATTAAATCCTATATCCGTGTGTTCAAGACAGCACACAGATGCGGTATATGAAGGCTAAACCATGGAACCAGAGCAGAGAATAGTGGACAAGATTTTCTTGTAAAGAACTGGAAATTATCCAACCCAGAAGGTTTTGCTTTGCCTAATATTCTAAGAAAACTAAGTCCAGGGACAATAAATTTATAAATGGGGAATACTGGAATAATTATTGGATACCTTCACTTGATCTTCTGGAAAAAATGCCTTAAAATATACATTTTCCAACATTTATTTAATTTTTTGTGGTACTGGGGATTGAACCCAGGGGGCTTTCTACCTCTGAGCTACACCCCCAGCCCTATTTTATTTTTTATTTTGAAATAGGGTATAAGTTGCAGAAGGCCTCACTAAGTTACTTAGGCTGGCTGAAAACCTATAATCCTCCTGTCTCAGCCTCCCACATTCTGGATTACAATCATGCACCACCATGCCTCACTAAATTATTTAGTTTTTATAATGAATAAATATAAAATACATATACATATACATACATATATATCTATATATGCTAGACAAAATTAAAATATTTTAGTTACTTCAAACTCAACATGATAAAAACTGGACTTTTTCTCTTTCTTCCAATATTGTCCCTCTTCCATCCATTCCTTTGTTTATACATCTAAGCCATTAACAAACTTTGACACTCCACTAATAAAATGTTGAATCTAATCACTTTCCCCAACCCCCACATTATCTTAATCCACACTGCTAGGATGTCTGGCCTTAAATATTATCATTCCCATAACTTCTTTTCCATTTTCAATCTTATTGTTTACTCATTCAGACTTAACAGAAGTTTTAAAAATACATTCTGATTATGTTAATTTATCTCCTTATGACTCTTCAGGAACATTTGTTAGCCTTGAGAATGAAGTCCAACCTCCTTACCCAAGATCAGGAGGACTCTTAGTGCCTTGACCCTTCCTATATAGGCACAAACATTTGGGGGAAGCAAGCTTGCCTTTGAGTCTGACTCAGCCATGGTGTAGAAAGTGGGCCTTTATTCATTTTATGAAAAGGATAAAGAAAGTGCAATCTCAAGAAGCAGTTCTTTTCAAACAGATTGATGTTCCTAAAACCTTCTTGTGTGTCCTGTACAACAAATGACAGTTCGCTTGGGTGTGCACTCATGGGTGCACACATAGTCTGTGTTCTCACTGTCACGTGTTGATTTTATTTCTCATGTGACAGTCTTTCCTTTGCCCTGGAGATAAGCTGATGAGATACCTATCACAACACTTTACTACTGCTAATCTTATTCGACTGTCTCAACCCTTCTCCAAACTCTGTGGAAGTATCTAAATCACCATTCATAACTCCGTCTACATGTCATTCTCTACCAACTGTGGAAGGAAAACTATAATAATGAATCTTTCCCATTAATTTGTAATTCACTGAGAGTTCATGACATTGGTGCCATTGTATTTTTAATATTCCAAACTGTATTTTCATGGTAGAGACAGTTAATAAAGTTTGCTTAATATTTATGAGAATTTAGTCTTTTATTGTGAAATTATTTTACCTTTTATCCAACATTTGAGTTATTAACTCATTTCATGGATGGATATAAAATAAGTATACTTTTAACTTCCTGATTTAATCTCTCTGTCAATTTGATATTTCAATAGAGGATAAAATACCTGAGCATTGTTCTATCATCACACTCATCAATCATCATTTATCTTTGATATTTTCTGAGTTTATGATAATCAGGGATTACGAATTATTTTGACTTGCATCATTTTCTTTCCTTTTGAAATGCAAATATAAAATGCTGTATCATAACTAAAGGAAAATTAGAAAAATATTAAATAATTATGTTTCAATTGTGTCACTAATATATGACAGCAATTTTGTCATTGCAAAAGCAACACAAAACATGAAATGTACAAAAGCTGTATTTTTTTGTATTATTTTATGTCTTTCTGTTTTTTATATTTTGTGAGAATTTTTCTAACTACATCTGACACTAGCAATGGTTAATGTAAAATTAGCCTGTAGTCTACAAAATAAATCAATTGATTACAAAGAGGCTAATCTTCCTGACAGAATAAGAAAACAATATGTTTTTTCTTTTTTCAATTTCCTCAAAATATTAAGATTTATAATTATTAAAAATAGAGTGATAATGAATTTCAAATATAAATTAAGCTTTTAGAGACAGCTTATGGGGAAAAATGTCCATTTCCTTGCTCCTAACAATAGCAACATATTATTTACTCTTACCACTAAAACCAATAAACTTAAACTAATACAAATAAACATAACATAGTCCTTGGTTGCAAATAAATTTAGCAAATATTATGTATGTGGAAAAATCCTTCATGAAAAATCATAGTACACAAAGACTTCAAAACATTTTTATTTCACTTTACATTTTTGTGTTTGCATGTGTATTCATCTATGTGTGTATGTGCATATGTATGTCAATTGAGAATTAAATTTATATACTGATTAGATTTCCTGCAGCCAGTCCTAATGAATCACATATATATTCTTGTGTGGTTATTTTTGAAGTAAATAAAGAATTTTTAAAAATTAATGTAAGACTTTGAATGTAGTATCTTCCTAAGATTTGCTTTTCATTTTCCCTAATATTTGTAGTTAAAAATGTTTTTCCCACAAATTTTCTTAGTTATTTCCTTCGGTATTTTACTATTTTTATAATATGTACCAGTGAATATAATATCAGAAAATATAATATGACATTATATGAAAAATATAACCATTTCATGTGGCATAGACTGGTTTGGGTTCAACATGTTTTGCATGCAATAAGAACTGAAGATCTTAGGAACTTTGTATTTCTTAACAGTTAGAAAATGATAGACATCAGTAACTATGTTTTACAATAGGAAAGATGATCATTAATTCAGAGAGGTTAGATGGACCTTCATTAAGATAATTTTTATGGTTTCAATGCCATTAGGGGAAAGTAGCTGAATTGCTTAGTAAACTCTTTTGAAATCAATCTAAAAATTCTATATTTTCTTTGTGTAAATAACATTGAATATACAAATTAAAATCCTTCATATATATACATATACATATTTTAATATACTTTTATTGGTGCATTATAATTCTATATCATGATGAGGTTTGGAGTGATAGAAACAAACATATACACAGCACCTTATAAACAAATTTTTATTTATTTATTAGTGCATTGTAATCATAAATCTTGATGGGTTTCAGGGTGGTAGAAGTATATATGCACACATCGGTCAATTAGCCCTCCCCCAATTCCCACCCCCATTTCCTCCCCCTTCTCTCCTTCTTCTGCTCAACACAGTAGTTGACTTTGGTAAGTTTGTGTATGTAAATCCTGTGTATTAGGGTGTTTACCTCTTCCTCCCTCCCATCTCCCTCAGTTAGGTCCCCTTCTTTACTCATGTAAGGTTTTCTCCATCTTTGTCTGGAGTCCCTCCTATGCCCTATTTTTGAAAAAGTTTTAGTGTTATAAAAGGAAATCTATAGTTTAAAACATGATGGAATTTATAATAATAGTTTTTTATTCATTTTATTAATAAAGACATTTACTAATACAAATATTAAAAGAATAGATTGTTCATTTCTAAATTAATTCATGTGCCACTCTGTCATATCTTTTTCATGCATTCCCGCACTTTCTATTGTAATTCGTTAAGTGGCAAGAGTATGTCCTATCCATTATTGTATTCACATTACAGAGCATAGTCAGTTATGGAATAGATATTTGATATATATTTGCTGAATGAATAGGAATGTTCATCCATGTAATTTACCATACATCAAACTAATAATTCTATATGATATTTGAAAATTTGGAAGAGAGAAATAAAGGTCTATTCCCTTTAACATCATTACCATAATTGTCTTCCTATTTAAGATATTTTAAACAAGTTGCTTGGTCTTTGCCAAATATCTCAGTTCCTTCTGTAAAATGCAGTGTTGGGTTAAATATTCTTCACAGCCATGTATGTCTGCAACATTTTATAATATCATAAGGAAAAACTCTTCTCTCAACATTACATACTTGAAATTAAATAATTTATGGAGATTTATCTATCTTACTTTTGGTTTTGGTTCTTTTTGTGGAATGCCCGAAGACATAGAATCCTCCATGGCCTGAATGTTTCCCTCCTTGCTACAGAATGAACAATACAGTTAAAAAGTTCTAAAAGCTGTAAGAATTGGATGTGGAATGTGGAATCTCAATATCCTAGAAGGAAGAAAGTAATTCTCAGCAGGAGAATCAATAAGGAACAAAAATATATAAAAAAAAACGTGAATTCAGTCCCAGGGAGAAGAATCAAAGTGGTGAACACAAAGACTTAGTACTGACCACATTAATCAAGTGGAAAAGGTTGGGAGAAAAGACTTCACATTTCTCATAATAAAGGTAGAGGAAGTTCAGAAAAGGCTTTAAGAAAATACTTGGAGGTTGGTGAACTCCCAGAGGGCTCAAGACAGCCAAATGTGGAAGTTTTCATAAAACAAAGAGATAAAAGAAAAGACAGTGTGAAAGATTTTACTGCATACTGACCCAAACATACCACCCTGAAATTTTTGTTCGAACACCAATTTTTAAATAGCCAGATAACAGGAAAGTGTCATTGTATTAACTCATGTAGGAAAAATAAAATCTTATAGCTCTACCAAAATTTAGTTTATAATTGAAGATACACAGTAATATTCTATAGAATTTTGACTTGTATACTGCATTCTTGAAATTTCATAATAGGGAGAAGCTCATTCAGAAGCCTAACAATACTTTGATAGTCATGGAATCCAAGAATGGATGGGGGAAAAATCCTGATTTTGCAACATTAAAGAAACAAAAGATAAAATGGATTGAAGTAACTAAATTATATGATCAGTTTATTTTAAAACTCCAGACTGGAAGCCACCAGAGAATATATAAAATCAGACCTATTTTAATACAAATGGGTGAAGACAGGAATTCAGAGATAAAAAAGGATTTAGTGAAACTCCAGGGAATTTCATGTCTATCTGTACGGTAAAAATGTATAACATATCCCTTTTTTGAGTTTACAAAGTTTCCATTGTTTAAAAAGTTAAAAAAAGAATTATGCTTGTCATGAAATTTGAATGTAGTGTGATTTCAACAAGGAGGAGGAAAATAGAGAGACAGGCAGATGATCAGAGACTCATATAGGTCTGGATTCACAAAGGAAAATGTCACAGATTCTATGTTAAAGATGAAGGGAATTAGTTTGAAAAAATTTAAATTCTCTTATATTCTCCCATATTGATCCTTCAGGAATACTTTAATGTTTTAAGAGAGACCAATGTAGGTTTTCCGTTTGTCCAGTCCACAAATAATGCTTTAACATGAATATTCAATAAATTTAAGGTAGTATGCTTTGTAATGTTTTTATTTTGTAATGAAACATTGACTTTCAAGTATTGGCTTGTGCAAACATTAAAACTTTGCAGTGCTCCACAGTGGAGTATATAATATAAAGTTAAATTTTAAATTGCATAAATTCTAGTTTTCATGCTGGCAATGTTATACCAATTAAAACCAACTGAATCTCAATACATGACCTCAATTACAAACAGTCTGAACACTCTTTAAATTTGAAAAAGGAAGAAATTATAGGCATTTATTTACATTGTATAATGGATAAATAGCAGAATTAACTCACTGAGCTACAATTAAGTTGTCTTCAGTTAAAATGGCAGTAAGAATAATAAAAGGAATAATAAAGTAGCCTATGGCTTTCACTCTACATGAATAGTTAGCTATGAGGTGTCATGAAGATGCCAAAAAAATCTCGAAATATAATTCATTTTAATTGAAAGAAATAATACATTATTATGTACTTTTTAGAAGGCAGTAGAAGGAGTCTGTATCTAAACAGAGTGTTATAGTGTCTAATACTAAAAAAATCAGGAAATGATGCTTTAATTGAATTTGTTCTTTTTTTTTAATTTTTTGAACTAGTACCATATGAGTCTATAGCTATATTCTTGGTGGATGCAGTTAGTAAAACGTGTTTGCTGAGTAGCTGAAGAATAAAAATAAGAACAAATAAAGGGTTTACTTTGTATTTTTTATTGAATTATATCACCATAATTCCTAAAACAGAGTGATTTAATATAATAAAGTAATGCATAATCCCTTTTTGGATTATTATTCATAAAGTAATTTTTATTCTATCTGTTAAGGACCAATTAGTTTTATATGATTCTTTTATAAACAATTATATGACAACTAAAGCAGAATTTTCTGCTAGACAAAATTTATCTGTACAAAATGATCGATTAAAATATATCTTGCCAAAATCATTTTACTGAAAGAATTCTTGGTTGAATTATAGTGTTGCAAGGCAATATTTTAAAGCAAATATAGAAGTAAACAATGGTAACCCTGATACCTTTTTACATACCTGTGAATTTAGATCTCTTTGTTTAAAGACTCCAGAGAATCCCCTCAGAGCACACAGCAGCTACATTTCATTAAATTAATTGCTTATTTCTTGCTGGTTTAGAATCTTATATAAGTAATGCTATGTCACCATTCTGCATAATTCAATTATCAAAATTCCATGAGGGTTGTTTTATTTCTATGTTAAATCACATGCTATTCATCTGGGTGTTTTTTGCAACTTCAATAAAGATTATATGTATGCTAACCTTACACATAATTACTTCATTATTTATAGAGCAGCTGCAATCATTTAACCTAGGTACTAAAGGAAGAACAATTTTACTACAGGTCAAAATGCTTGCTACTTTCCCTTTGGGATTATATTTGTAGAAGTATTGAAAAGTGAATTAAATCACTTGAAAAATAGGAAATTATCTTGTGATAATCAATAAGGGCTTTGGACAGTGTGTGTAGGTGTATGTACGTATCTATACCCTGCCCTCTTCTCCTCGTCTGACTATTTATTTTGGTCTCCCACATCCATTCAACTGTTCATCCATTTATCCATAGATTCTTCTATCCATAAATCCATCATCTACATCTTTTGTGTATGAATGTATATATGTATATAGAAATGCTTATCCATATCTATGCATCCATCTCTCTCTCCCCCATGATGTGTGTGTATTTTGTTATATAATATATATATATATATATATATTTACATCAGTGTAGAACAAAATCCAAAACTTTAGTTAATGAATTCAAATTGATTTCCAACTTAAGTTGGAAAGTTATGTAAATATAAGGCTTGATTCTGGAGGCCAATATCAATAATATGTGTCAGTTTCTATCAAGAGAACATTTCTAAGTACTTTATATTTTTAAGGCAAAATGCATTAACTAAAATATACACCCATCCAAAACTACAATTATACCTAAAAATAAATCTAATATTAAATATTTAGTAAGTGTTCATATTTACCCAAGTGTTTGAGGTGTTAAAAGTATTTTAACAATTTATTTAAATCAAGAATACAATAACAAATCCAACATCTTGCCATATATTTCTCCTAAACTTAAAAAAATTGTAATTATGCTTCCTTCTATTTCAATTACTTTGCAAGTTTACTGAAGAAACTAGCCTATTCATGATGTTGAGTAGTGATTTTGCTAGGTATCTCCATGCAGTGTCACTCAGCATATTGTTCTGATCCCTGTGCTTAATCTGGTTGTTAATTCTTGAGCGTTAATCTAAGTCCTTCATTGGTGGTGCGATCTCATATCAGGAAGCACATAAATAGTGATCATCATGTATCTTATTCCATAATGAAACAAGGAACTTAGCCTGATCCATTTTTTATTGTGGAATGGAAAAGGTTGAGATTCTAATTCTAGCATTCTTTCTTCTTTTTAGCTGGAATAATATTAAGACCAATTGCCCCATAAGAATTAATTTCGATTAAGAATGGTAGAATTTTTATATGGAAGGCAGAATGCAAGCTTGGTTATTCCTCTTCATTTGCCAATATCTAGGATATGGAGTTGCTTTCCAGAATCATTCAATAGTAGCCAATATGTTATTGCTATACATTTTCAAGTAACATAATCTCCTGAACTCATATATTTAATGTTTTAATATTTTGCAGTTATTATGCTTGTTGATGCACAAAATTTTCCATTTCCAGTAAATGCAGGAAACTTACTCTGTTTTCCTATGACCTCTAAACTTTAACAATTTCCTTTGTTTTTGCTCCTGAAAGTTTTTTTTATTTTGTTTTATTTCTTATCCTAGAACCAGATCAGCTATTTCTCCAAGGAATTCTACTTCTTATTAGTTGGAATGATATTAAGAGATTGTAATCTGGCAATAGCAATACTCATTGTTACTAAGTTGGTCATTGTTTCTATTCTTCTTCAGTGTATAGAACAAGGAAATACATACACATACATTTTAAGGACAAAATTCATATGAATTCATTTTGATATTTTTAGGACATATCCAGAGCTTTTTTATTTTTTTCATTTTTATTTTGTCTTCTATGCTTAAAACCTTGGTTCATAAGCAATATCATATAATTAATGGGTTTGCTTATTCTAGATGCCTATTGTAGGATTTAAACACAAATAATACTTTCAACAATTCAATTAGTGAAAAGAGCTTATAACTATTTTTCAGCTGTTTGTTTCTCTTATCAGATGTGATATATATTACTATAATATGTGTTAGTAATATAGATTTCTATATTTTAGAATCACTAAACTTTAGAATCAGATGTGATATATTATAATACATTACTTGTAATATAAATTATTATATTTTAGAATCACTTAAGATAACTGTTCTTTATATACTATGCAAAAAACCTGCTGTAGTTAAATTCATTTGTTTTACTTTACTTTCAATTTTAAAGATGTTCACTTTTAATATATTTTGTTTTATAATTATGGAAGACATGTTCATGTATCAAAAATTAATTGTATTCAAAAGAGATTTATGGCTTTTTTCATATTCCTTCTACCTTATTCTCTAGATCGATAGACAAACTGCCATTATATTTGGATTTTGGTTAATAATTTTATTCTGATTTATTTTGTTTGTGTGTTTGTTTTAGAATAAATTACACACACACACACACACACAAACACACATTCATACATGGATCATCCAACTTTTCTTACATAAATGGTAGCATGCTATTCACAATACTGTCCATTTATTTTACTTAAAACTATATCCCAAGAAGCTATTAATGTCATTGTATATAGAGTATCTTTACTCTTTTAAGCTCTGTGGTAGTATATACTGAACGCATGTACTGAATTAGTCAATCACTTCTTTTTTGTTGTGTTTTGTTTTTTGCTACTGGGGATTGAACCCAAGGCCATTATACCTCTGAGATACACCCGCACACCCCCCCATTTTTTTTTAAATGTGAACTTGCTAATTTGCTGTGTTTCACTAAATTGCTGAGGGTAGTCTCAAACCTTTTATTCTTCTGTCTCAGACTCTCAAGTACTGGGATTACAGCTGTGTGCCTCCATGCTCAGCCTCAATCAACTCTTTATTGAAGGATTTTGGGAGTTTATAGTCTTTTACTACTATTTAATTTTTTTTCTTTTTCTATCTGTATTTATTATATGTTTAATACATTTCTTTTTGCTGTTTTTATTAACTTCTTTATCTGAACTATTAATTTTCCCTTATAATTACATTAATCATTCTGTATAAATTCCAGTTGCTTAGATTTTATTTTGCCAAGAAGTTCTGAAATCTCAGTTTATATTTTTCTTTAGAACCAATAGTCAGTGAATAATAAGTTTGGAATTTCCAATAAGATTTTATTTTACTTACTTGTTTTAGTTTCTTGTGAGTTTCTAGTTTAATTGCATTGTAGTCCGAGAATGTTCTTTTTAGTATGGCTTTTACTTTTTATTATGAGTCTTCTGTGGTGGCTGAAAGCTATTCAATTTTTATTAATATACAGTTTGCAACTCAAATCTCAAACCAGAGCATAGACATGATCATCACCACTGGAATTCGTCTCCTGCCCCTTCCTTTTCAATCCTTGCACTCAGTCACCCAGAGACAATAACAACTTAGATTATTTTCTAACACATGTGAGTCTGTCCTGTTATAGAAATGCACCAAAATATAGTTATACAATGAGTAATATTTTATGTAAAGCTGCTTTTTCTTAGATAATTTTAGAGTTTCAAGCATGCTGATGTATCAAGACTTGATCTTTGTTGGTAAATGTTTCCTTATGTGAATGTGTCTTATGTTTTTCATTCATTTTCATGATGATGGCAGTAGTTTTTAAGTTGTTATAGTTTGCCACGAAGATTGGTCTAAAGGCTTTTTTGAACAGATATGAGTTGCCAAGGCAGAGGGAATGGAAATCCATTTGCACTGACTGTTGTTTAAAGGAGGAAAAGGAGAATTTAAATTAAGTTGACAAGAGAGCAGGAAATGTATTAGTACATGATGCCTTACCTATTATCAGGAATTAAGAAATTTAGAAATTAAGGATTACAATTTTGGTAGTATGGTAAATATATATTGAGGATTTCTAATAATAACCAAAATATGTTTTCTTAAAAGCATGAGAAAAAGTTAATCAACAATAGGGATTTTATCATTAAAAGCAAAGCTATGCAAGTGATTATTTTAAAATAAATCAAAATGAACAGACATTTCTCATAAATAAGAATAAAGGAGACTTCATTAGATTTCTAGGTACCAAATGTAATCATTGCATTAAGATTAAGTACATTAATGATGTTAATACATTAGAGAGAACCTATGCATATATTATCCAAAAATTGATCACAGATTAAACCAATATATCATTCTATAAGAACAAAAGATAATAATTTCCTGAGACTATCAAAAGCATGACAGAAAATAACTCTGGAAGAAACTCATGTTTGGTTCATTAACTTAAGGAAAGAGCTAGGAAAATATACAAACTTAGATCTATGTCTAAGTCGGGAGTGGTGGCGCATGCTTGTAATCCCAGTACTTGGGAGGCTGAGACAGGAGGATCTCAGGTTCGTGGCCGGTCTCCGTTATTTAGTGAGGCCCTCCGCAACTTAGTGAGACCCTGTTTCAAAATAAAGAATAAAAAATAGGGCTGTGGATGTAGCTTGGGGGTAGAATATCCCTGGGTTCAATCCCCAGTACCGCAAAAAAAAAAAAAAAAAATATATATATATATGTATGTGTGTGTGTGTGTGTGTGTGTGTGTGTGTGTGTGTGTCTGACAGGTTCAATAGCAGAAAAAAAGAATATGTTTATTTACCTGAGGGCATTGGGCTATGGCTGATAATCTATGCTAGTGTTAATTTTTGGTGAGGATTTTGGACCACATGATATATGTTTGTCCTCTGAACGGGCTGAATATTAAGGTCAGCTACATAAATGGTCAGCCATGTGTATATGATGAATCCTCAATAAAAACTCTGACATTAGCTGGGTGTGGTGGCGCACACTTGTAATCCCAGTACTTTAGGAGGCAGAGACCGGAGGATCCGGGTTCGCGGCCAGCCTCAGCTCTTTCTTTCTCTCTCTCTCTCCCTTTCTCCCTCTCTCCCTCTCTCCCTCTTTCCCTCTCTCTCTCTCTCTCTCTCTCTCTCTCTCTCTCTCTCTACTTAGTGAGGCCCTCTGCAACTTTGTGAGACCCGGTTTCAAAATAAAGTATAAAAAATAGGGCCGGGGGTATAGCGCGGAGGTAGAACGCCCCTGGGTTCAATCCCCGGTACAGCAAAAAAAGAAAAAAAATGAGAGTGATTTTGACGTATTATCTCTACCATGGCCAATATAAAAAAAAAAAACAACTCT